>JASANE010027350.1:0-96639 GCA_030248225.1 Trileptium ribeirensis
ATACTCCTTACTTATGGTCCGAACGCGGTTGACAAATCGTGGCGCTTCAAGAAGTTAGTGAGCCACAAACGCCCAGGTATATGATCTGAATCATTACACACCTTGACGCCACGCTAATTTGGTTTGAGCTTGATCTACCGTTGGATGGCGCCAGTGATATCGGCTGGGTGGTGGATAACTAGTAAGTGCGAGTCCTTTCAGTACATTAGCGAACTGTTGTTTGACGCCTTGATTGAGCAATATAGCGCCTACCGCTTCCCTTTTGCGCGGTAAGGAGACGAGTCTCCCCTGGTTTTTGCCGCTTCATATGCTCGTATTTTGTGGCGTGATATTCCTATTGTGTCTTTGCGTTATACTAATTAGTACTCATTGATATAATTAAAGCTGCTTCCAGTTGCTCTGCACTGTATTTCGGTCCTTTGGCCTTGTAATAACGGCCAGACATTGCACTATATTATACCTTTTAGGATAATGATTATATACATACCCTTATACCAGGGAATAACCGGAACCGAAATTTGCTGGAACCGGAACCGTCCATTTAAACCAGATCCGGACCCGGAACTTGGTCTTCGAAATTTATATATAGTAAAACAGATGAAGGAAGAAATCAAGGTATAGTGGATTTAAAATGCATTAAAAATAACTTACATTAAACTTAATGTATTGCGGTGGTATTGTTGCTTTTCTGAAACTTTAAAGAGACTGAGGAAGCTAATAATGTTTATTTATCGATCAAATATGTTGATTTTTGGACGCCCAGAGCAAAAAATGCCTTCCACCATACACCATTGCGTATACTGCTTAAATCGAATATGCTTACAAAGCTTGGAGCGTAGAATACACACTTTCGCTCTGTCTCCAGTCGCCTTCCTTTACTACACATACGTTTGTTACATGTTCTGTAGGAAACTTAAAATTATTGGTTTATATGATTCTAAGAAAAAATAATAGATAGAAGGTAATTTCTGATCAGTTGTCAGGGACGCTGTTTAGGCTAGTGCCCGTAAGTTTTGGACAAACAATGCCCGTAAGTTAGATGATAATGATGATAACTTTCTAATCAGAATGCTATAAATGAGACACACTGTGATGCTGCTCGCACAGTTTCAATAAATGCAGTTTTTTTGCCAAGAAAGCAGGTTCTAGCTGTGTTGCAGATAACGTTAGTTTACTTCAATTTAGACTGATTTACCAAGTTTACAAGCGCATTGGCGGGTTCTTGAAGCAATTTATGTTAGCCAAGCATACCCTAAGTACTTCTGCGTAAGCCATACTCTGTTACCGAGTTGGACCGGTTTAATTGAAACGTACCCCACAGACTTCTGGATGTATAAAATAGCTGCTACAAGCATCGACGTGGCTTTGATTTGTTGACAAACTCCTGCAGGTTATTATGAAATATTCCAACTGAAATTATGTGCTCTACTTACGTTTCAAACGTCAAATTGCTTAGTTAAACTTTTCTGTTGCTTGGTTGTGTTGGAGCTTGATCATTGTATAATATATAATACATATGTTTGGATCACAGATGAGGCAAAAAACGTGAAAAATTTCAAACAAACTTTTTAAACCGGAATTCCGGTTCCGGTATGGTTTTTGCCCTTTGCCGGAACCGCAACCGGAACACGATTTTCGCCGGAACCGGAATTCCGGTTACTCCCTGTATACATACCTTTCTTCTTCAGGTACTGCTCGTGGACTTTAAAAAGGAATGTTTCGGTTGTTGTGGAACGTGTTGTTCAGCAGTGACCAGTAGTCCTCAGAGATATAGCAACTAAATCTGAAATAAATATGAACTTTTTGAGTGTTTTTCTGAAATAAATATGAACTTTTTTAGTTCTTTGGGTCTGCAAAGGTTATTTGACCAAAAAACAGTTGACACAAAAGTGACAACACTGTTTTTGGACTTTGCGGTCAAAATTTTTGAAAACGGTGAGAAGAAATCAGTCCTCAAAACCTTGGTGTACTTTAAGCCAATTTATTGCAACTTTATGCGGCTAATACCGTATCGATTCGAAGCAGTTACGTCTATTTTGAACAGTTCAACTTTCATTAGATAACCCTGGGCAAGATGTTGTAGTATAATTACAACTCAGTAATTTTGGTCTAAAAAGTAGGTATGATTGGTGTGAGTATCCCCTCGCTCAATGTGAGCAGTGGTAGTTAGTATTGTTACCTTGTGTGCGGCTATCGGTAGTATATTAATGTGTACTAGCGACGATCTTCTAAATCCAACACGTCTGCCATACTACCACTGTCGTTTTTTGTCACGTTGTGGACTGATTTTTTTGGCGCCATCACTATATAGGTGCTATGTTCGGCAAATGTTTGTTTATGGAAATTGTATATATATACCTGGATTAGCCAGAATTCAATTCCAGTGGAAATCGTGTTGCAGCTTATATTGCGGCTAAAGGCAGAAACTATACCCGTGCCGCAGGTTAAATATTCTTTAAATTTTATACGTTTATGCCCTGTTGTCCAAATCATTTTCATCCGTAAAGAACAGTGAGTAATTTCTTTTCATAACCAGATAAAACAACATTTTACCTTAAGAAATTGTCTTAATAAAATTAACTAGGATAAATAATTGTCGCATGAGTTCTTTTTAACCCAGTAGTACCTAACGTCAAAATTATATGCAAAGCTAGGCGGATGCATGTGGCAATTGTTTTGTTCAGACTCATAGGCGGAGTGTACGTTAAAATTGAACCTGCTCTACTTAGTATGCATAACAGAAAATTGACTGCTTGCAAATACTTAAATCAGTACTTTTAATTTCAAACACGATAATGCAACATAAGTTTTTTAGATTTCTGCAACTTTGTCTAATATAAACTGGCTTTTGAGTGCGCTTGTTAATCAATATAATGGAATTAGCCCTGTTACAGTCAGGAACTGCGTTTTTGGTGCGGAACCATGTTTTCGATATTAAATTTTTGAAGTATATATTGCCAGTTTGTCTCCAGTATAACACATCTAATCAGAACGTAGAATGTTGAGTAATTTTCTTTCTGAACAATGGAACTAATCATTTCAATACCATGTTACAATCCTAGGAGTCGAGGCCAAAATAAACTGATAAATTCGTCTACTGTGCGCTCAATATATATTCAGTGTAGTACGCTTTACACAGATTTGCTTTATAGAAATTATTTTTCCGCTCTAGGGACCGAGAAAATCTAAGACACGCCGTGATACTTGTTATATTTAAATGAAAGCAAAATTTTTTGCTTCATCAATCTCTTCAAAAACTCACAGAGACAATAATGTCATGGCTATACTAAGTACAAGGTATATTTACTGAATTGCGCAGATTTAATAACTCATTTTAAATCCACAGTGAACCTTTTTATGCAAATATAAGAGCGTAGGGCTTACCCCACTTTTCTGCTTCATTTTCCGCAGTACCTTTACTTCATTCATTTATGTTTACATTGATTTTCCGGTTTCAGTTTCGGTTCCGTTTAGAATTTACAGCTCTGGTTCTTAGTACTTGTTCCAGTTATTCCCTACGTTATACATGTCTATTATCCATACTATATACGTTTTACAGAGAGCCATCCGTGTAGTGTATTACCATGCATTGTGTATGACCCGATTTTCAGAATTCCATCCTATACAGAGGGACTTCAGACATGTTTGTTGTTGGTGATGTAGCTATGCAACCAAACAAGAAAGCAATCATGCTGGCTTCTTTGGTTACCGGTATAGTATATTCTAGTATATTTGCTATGCAATCATACATAGCATTTCATGGATCGCTAACTTAGAAAGATAGGTGATGATGAGTTGTGGTACAGAAACCTGACTGGGCCACTTTGCCCTTTTCAACACTCCAAGTCCAAATTTATTTCTGTCCCGCAATACTCTTCATTAACCTACTAGTCTAAGCAACGTCAAAATTATGTCCGTCGTTCTCATCTAATGTATCTCTTCTGAATTATTCTTCTTGTAAGTCTTTTAAATTCATGAAGTCAATTATCAAATGCTTAACTTTTCTGGTTCATGTCCACAGTGCATGCATAAGCTATTGCCCTAGTATTGGAACCGTGTCTAGCAAGTTCACCCGCTATCTCATTCCCTTCCACTGGCTTGTCCACGGCCCTCCGAAAAGTTGGGGGGGGGGAACTTCGGGGGCCCCCCATGTTCATTCTCGGGGGAAATTTCAAAGTGGGGGGATAAATTTTGTTTAAAAATACAAAATATTTCCATATTTTTATGCATTTTTACTACTGTGAATGTACTTTCAAGCTAAAAAACATTATTTTATCATTATAAATATATAGTGGTAATTAATGTTTAAAAAACAATTTGCAAGCAAAGAACATAAATTTTCAGACATAAAAAATTTCTGGAATTAGTTGAACATGGGGGGGGGGGTTCGGCCGAGTGGGGGGGGACGGATATGGGGGAAAATCTCACGAACATGGGGGATTTGGAAAACGGGGGGGTCCCCAAATCCCACCCCCCAGTGTACACAGGCCAGTTCCAGGCCGGAATATTCGATAAATTCAACTTATCGATTATCTCGAGTCCGTAACTAAAATCATTAATGATGGCGATAGTGCTGACGTCATTTATGTCGATCTAAGAAAAGCCTTCGACAAGGTTTCTCATAAAGGGCTAATAGAAAAACTCTCCAGCTACGGAATTGCTGACCCGCTTTTGAGTTGGATTAGGGCGTTTCTATCAAACAGAACGCAACGAGTTAGGGTTCGAGATGCGATATCCGAATCTGTTGACGTTACCTCAGGGGTACCGCAAGGTACTGTCCTGGGGCCGATACTATTTTTGTTCTACGTAAACGATTTGGATGATACTGTTAGCTCGGGCATTTGGAAGTTCGCTGATGATACAAAATTGCTTCGGCGTCTTCACGTTAATTTCACTAATGTTGACAAATCCGATATGCAAACCGATCTTGACTCGTTATCTAAGTGGGCTGACACATGGCACCTAGAGTTTAATGTTAACAAGTTTGCCTGCGTTCATTTCGGTAGAAACAATCCTCAAACTGAATATCAAATCAACAACTTCACTATTCCTGCAGTCTCTGAAGTCAAAGATTTAGGTGTCGTTATTTTGTCAAATTTGAAATCTTTTGCTCATTGTGCACGAGCAGCTACAGACGCTTTACGTGTGATTAGACTGCTAGCTCGAACGTGGCGTTATTGGGATAAAACTAATTTCCTACCACTCTATCACACATTAGTTAGACCAAAGCTTGAATACTGCAGTTCTGTCTGGAATCCGTATACACAACGTGAGATAAATCTTTTGGAAAAAGTACAGAGACGCGCCACCCGACTTATACCTGCCATTCGTGATCTGTCTTATCAAGAAAGGCTAAACTATTTGGGACTTCAATCTCTCGAAACTCGGCGTACCAGATCTGACCTCATTCTCATTCACAAAATTATCCATGGCATCCTTGATTATGATATGTCTAGAATGTTTAAATTTTATGGCGGACCAGTTTATCGCGGCCATGACCTGAAGCTCCGTCACACACAAACTCCACGCCTAAATGTTCGACTTAACTTCTTTTCTCAACGAGCCATCAATATTTGGAATAATCTGCCGGAAACTGTAGTCTCTTCTCCGACCACGCCTATTTTTAAACGGCGTCTCCATGACTCGCAGGCGCTACAAAACTGATCTTTTTGTCGCTGTCGCTGTGTATTTTTATTGCAGTTGACAACGCAATCGACCACTACGAGCCAACATAATGGGTTGGCAATGATCCCATTTCGGAACGAAACATCTCAACAGCTGTGCTTGTTTATCTAACTTACCGATTTGGGACATCGGTAAGCAATATGCTTTTACTCATTCAAAATGTTAACGGTATTGTTTCGCTCTATCCCGTTTAGCGACTTAACACAACGCAGGGCTGGGCTCGTCATAAACTGAAACTCTTGCCAGGAAACATGAACCGGGGGCGTCTGACTCGGAAGCAGGGGTGCCAATTTTGCCAGCGCGCATTTTGCAAAGTGAAAAATGGTTCAAAATCATGTCGGAAACGCTTTGAAAACGCCTTTGATGAAAAAAGGTTTTGATGCAAATTTTGAGAAAACTTACGAAATTTGTAGGTTCAAGACGGAATTCTAGTACAAATTTTGAATCAAATTTTATGTCATTTGAAGGTGTTTTACCGAGCGGAAAAATCTTGCCAAGAGGCGTTGAACCGGGGGAGCCTAAAATTTTGCCAGGGTTCACGAACCGGGGCGCATTGTTTTTGCCAGGGAGCCACCACCCCCACCCAGTAAAGTGCATAGCGACATAACCTGTGTTTTCCCAAGAGCCAGCATTACGGCTCCATAGTCACTAAAATAGCTATCTTCTTTTTCTGGAATTTGAAATCGTCTATAATCGTCGCACATCTTTGTTGACCATGGGATTCGATCCCCTATCCCTTCCTTGTATGTCAAATGTCAGCACCAAAGCTACTGTTACCATTCTCAATGATCAATCCATCTGTGTAACAGGTTATGTTTATTTCATGCTTGTTAGTATCAGTCTAATCCATAAAGCTGATTTTTTGATTGCGTCATATAGACCTAACAATATCGCAGGAAAGGTTCAGTTTGGGCTCAATATATTCGTTTTTTCCGGTTTGGGATAAAGACAATTTAAGTCAGCCGCCATAAACTGGAATGTTATTAAGTCTTAAGCTGGGTTTAAATATAATTTGTAGCGCCATAATTATGGCGGGCCTCCTGGAGTTAGGAAAACTGGAACGGTGGCATCAGGGTTTGGAGATTTAGAAGCATCGTGGCGCCCTGGAGAGCACATTTTGTGCTTTCTGGGTTAACCTCCCTGTAGAACATATCAGTTTTAGATTCTTACTAGTCTCCTTAAATCGTGTTGGCCGCCTCATTCTTCGCAAAAAATCTCCAAGATAACTTTCAAAACATTCTTGTCACATTCTATATATATATATATATGAACTATGAGGGTTTCCTTTGCTGGCTCAAAATCTTCTGGTTAATTCTGTCAAATATTTTGTGAAACCTTGAAACGATGGAGCATTACCCAAAGAATATCAAATTGATCTCTAGGAGATCTTTCGTTCTCTCTGGCAAGTTTTATATTTCGTTTGTAAGCTTGAAATGTATTCCACGATCTATCAATCCCATAGGTCATGGCCATTTTGTATGTTTTTCACCTTTCTCCGAAGTCTTGTTTTCTAGTTCAACTAATTTCTATATTTGCGAGTGAGACAGAAATTTTCTGCTGCCATAAGTGGGGCGCTTGTTATCAATCCAACCGCTAACACTAACTGTTGGCAGTTATCAATGTACATTTCAATTAGTTTAGCCAAAAGTTTTTTGCCTTATGTCTTGATAGTGTTTTTCATCTATGCACCGGCCAAAGTCTAGCTGAAGGGCGTCACCTTTGTGTAGGCTAAGCCGCCCTCGATATAGTAAGCATAAACCTGAGCCTTATTCTAAGCTAAGGGCGCTATAGAATCCCTGTACTAAGACAAAGTCGTGGGTTGCTGCCCCGCCGCACTAACCTGTTTTATCTTTTTTAAGGATATACGGCACACGTTTAAACTTGACTTGGGTCTCTTCCTCTATCATTCAATTTCTTTCTAAAAATGTGGTCAGTATTAAGCTCCATACTAAACTTAATGAACTTGTAGTCATATCCCGAGTAGTTCTGTAATACATCCCAATGTTTGATATATCATTCTAGACAACTGCTACCTAGTGTAACATGAAAATTTTAATTGCAAATGTGCGAGAACGACCATTGTTCACCACATATAAGTCTGAACTCAATACGAATTTTTCTAAATCAATACCGCTTACGTTATTGGTACTGCTTTAAAGCCCGTTATGTGCATTAAATACCAATTATGACTTGCGAGTTTCTATTGGTGGAAAAATCCATCAATCTAGTTAAGTCGTTTCCCAGCAGTTCTTCCAAAATTTCGAGTATTTTTTCGCGATGTTGGCGTTTGGGCGCTAAAACGCATATTGTCATGCTTTTAAATTGATATAATGTTACTCGCTACATGTATGCAGAAGCTTAGGGTAGTATGTCTACTATATCTCTCGTGTCTACCATCGATAACCTTATGTTTTTTCTCTATCCAGTAGTGTTTGCCCAATTCAAAATTGCCGGTCACGCAATTCCAATTGATCATGTCGCCGGACAATTGCAGTATTTGATGCCTGCGTTATTATAAATTAAATGACTACTTCGGTTTACGGGATTATTTGACCTGCTGATGAATATGAGCAGCGGAACAAAAATTTACGCTAAAAATGTCGTATCGTTTTGGCGACCCCATTTTGTCCGCGACAAAAAGATTCTTGAAGGTGTACAACAGAGAGGTGCTCGCCTCATTGCGTCGTTAGGATTAACATACGAACAGAGACAGTAAAGCCTTTTACGGACCTTATGGATATAAAGGTTGATGGCCGATGTAGTCATGTTATATTAACTGGATCACGGGTTGATGAATACTCAATTATCTGATTTCTTCATTATGATAGTAATGGTTGCTCCAGAGATAACGGTACAAGATTCGATCTGTTTTTCACCCTCCGCTTCAGCTAGGCTTGGTATCGTTTGCCTATAGATCAATCGACGTTTGGAATCAGCCTTGACGCTAGCACTGGCACTTCCCTGAGCTTGGCAATCTTTGAAAGGTGTATCCACGACTCGCAGTCATCACCACCTCTGTGAACGTGTTCTGCATTTGTTTTTGGGTTGCAGATCATCTCAATCCATACAAGCCATTCTACGGCTTTGTACATCCGCCATGGAGTCGGTGTAAATCTCAAGTAAATGTCGCCAAAGCCAAGCTCGTGAGTACCGTTTCAAGGCATATTAATTATGGTTTTGTTTTGAATTTGAATTTATTTCTACATTACCTGCACACTTATGAATTATGGTTAAAATTATTGAGTCAGTTCAGTTTAATTTCCATCAAAGCAATTTTAACTTTATCACCTGTTGAGCTCCGGCATAAAGATATTCTTTTATTGTTTGATTATTAGCACAATGAGGCGACTCTTATCGCTGAATGGTATCATGTGGTTAACTGCTACACTGAATTCCAATGTATTGTCGGATATTACATTACACTACGTAGAGCTGACATAATATTTATCTAATAGGTGTAAAGGCCATAAGAATTGTAGTTATTGTACTAAGGTTTATTTTATTAACTAACAACGGATCATAACTGTATTTGCTGCACAGCGTGATAGAAGTAAAATTGGAAACGGGTCGTTGGGCGCTGAAACAGTGCGCTGAATATTGTCACACATAGCAAAAGGTATATACATCTTATTATGCTGACAAATGCTTGTCCAGACCTCGCGAAGCTAACATCGATAAACCATTAGTAGCCACAGGCGCAAATATAAGCAATACAACGTCCTGGTGACTATACTGGTCGATTTTTCGGTGCAACAGTTTATTTGAACGACATTACAAAACACTACCCTATTTTCTAGCGCAAATAAGTCACAAATTTAACAACATTCGGTCATTTTTTTGATATGAAGCTTCGGTTTTGAGATATGACTGAATACGTATTTCCTTCGGCCGCAAAAATGTAGTATGTATATACATTCTTAGGTGGTATACCAAAGTATGGTATGAGTGAGTTGCATAAACGAAACTGATATTGGGTCACGAGCCGTACTTAACCTGCCATCGTGTGCAAAGGTCATCATGGGAATATTTAGAAAAAACTCTACGGCCGGACGGACAAGGTAAAATTTATCAGTGCGCATACAATAAAAGTCTGCTTGCTGCTCTCGCTGCGCAAAGAAAAGTGGCTATTTATCTGTTAGTCTCATTCCACGGTTCTATAACCACGACATTCAGCATTTTCACAGCGAGGTACAGTTGGTATGAACATTCAAGTTAAACAAGATTTCTAAGTGTGGGTAAGTGATACTTAGATGAGCTCTTTAAGTGCGGATGTTATGCGTTATTCGTTTGATATATATGTTGTATGATTTTAGACGTGCTTATACAATACTCTTATTCCAATAAATTTGTTTGGTTAAACATGGGATTGTGCAAATGTCCACGCAAAAAGGTTACTACATTGTTTTGCTTCGAACACAGGGTAAACGTTTGCGAACACTGTCTTGTTTCGTCTCACCCTAAGGTAAGTCCTAATCCTAAACTTCGTTGTATTTAACAAGCACTGTTATAAATGAGGCGAAAATTAGTCTGATAAATTTATTTTAATCTAAAGCAATTCCAGCTGGTAAATATGATCCATTCACTGAGATTGCATATTTATTAAACGCTGCGTAAGCTTAACTGGATTTGTTAATTACCTAACTGAATTATTTAACTTTTCCTTTAGATTGTCAAAATCATGTACCCTAAAATTTAACGCACAGGAACCAGTAGCAGGGACTGTTCATTTAAACCGGAACCGGGTTTTCGAAATTTATATACTATACTAAAACAAATAAAGGAAGAAATGAATGTACTGTGGATTTAAACTGTTATTGTTACATTAAACTAAATGTATTGTGGTGACATCATTATCTCTGCCACTGATTGTGCACCTTGCGTAAACTGCGGCACCCTGAATCTACTTGGAGCGTAGGCAAGACAATTTCCAATCGCATCCCTTTAACAGAGATACGTTTGTGTTAAACTAAAAATTATTGATTTATACGGTTTAAAACAAACAACTGAAGGAGGACCTATAATCTTGCTGAACCGAACGCTACAAATAAACAAAATTGATAGTGCTCCAAACAGTTTCAATAAATACAGTCCATTACCGAGAACGCAGTTTCTGGCTGCATTGTAAAATTCTTAGAATTTAATATTTATATTGTGTTGCACTGTTCGAGTTTAAAAAATCTCGGCCTAAGCATGTACTTCTAAACAATCCATATTCTGTTATGCATATCAAGTTGGACTTAAATTCGAGCATACACCGCTATCCTTGAATGGGTAAACAGTTGCTACAAGCATGGCATGTACCCGGCTTTGCTTTATTCACATAAGCTGAAGATAAACAATTGTTTTGTCGCATTGTAACTTGACCACTGCGTTTATTATAACACATGCTTGGACCGGTTGCTCTCTGGTAGAACGTATTATAGTTGTCATATGTTACATACATAATGTTATTTTGAAGGGGAAAATACAATTATTGGTTAAAAGCAAGTTAACTTTTGCAAACAGTTTAGATTCATAGTATTTGAACCAATTCAGTCAAGGATTCGCTGGGCCAGCGGTATAAAAGGCAATGTCTGGAAATCAAGAAGTAACGAGAATTGCGATTATCTCGCTTGCGGTTCCGAAAAAAACGACAAATCCATGCCGAACCGAATTTCCTGTTTAAATTTCCATCATATTTTTGCTACAGTTGCGATCCAAGCACGTTTTTTATTATTTACAGGGATATATTTTTCGTTCACAACCAGACAATACAAAATTTTAACTTAGCAAATTGCTGTATTATTTGTAAGTAAGCTATTATACGTCCTGTACGGTTATTTTCTTAACCTAACAAAACAGCTCCAACGAGTCCTTATTAGTGATGTCCGCAGACCAGTCCGGACTGACTTTAAAATTTATAAATTGCTAATATTAAGAAACAATGCATTTTCTTTTATCGCCTTCAATAACCATGAAAGTCTACAGCCCAGTTTCATTTCTTCACCTACGTCTATATTGAAACATAACAAACTTGTGATAACATAGTGCAGATTTAAAGCAATAAAACCATTGTGTTACCGAATTAAATAATCCTATAAGTTACTACCAACAAGCACGGAACTTGATCAAACTTTTCAGCACTTCTTTGGTTGCATTTTTTAAACTTTGGCTCATAGCATGAAAACGGCGCTTATGGCAAAATGTTTAACAACAGCCTTACAGCACTCGATGAGATGAGATGAGATGTTCGATTCGATGCCTCTGCCAATAGTTATAACCTAATATGTCAGGGATCGCAAATGCTCAATATGAACAGCTGTATAATTCGTGTCTGTTTTGTGAAAATTTTGGTGGGGTTGAATAATAAATACATCAATCAGATGAATAGCTATACGACCAACAGATGGAAAAGGAATTTAGTGTGCTATTTGAAGAAACTGCGCTTGCTACTATCGCTTTGTTCAGTTACTGTTTTATGCGTAACCGATATTGTAACACTGAACGCCAATTTTATCAATGTTTATTGAAGCTTGTGCTATCGTGTCATGGTGGAAAATTGGTTGCAGCAACGCCGAGCCAATGTCACTCACAACAGAACTGAAGATACATTATTAATCGAATTATGTAATAAACAAAACTGGTAGCTTCTGTTAAAAAAACTTGTGGGCGTAACTGTTTATTCTCTTTTAATTCTGTGTTTTCCATTCAGCACAAAGTTGATTGTTCTACATTATAAATTAATCCCAACCGAAGTTACAACAAATGACGAGCAGGGATGTCGCGATAAGATTTTATATAACGATATCCTCGACGTTGGGATATTCATAAACCTGAGATTGCGTCCAGTAAATATGTGCAAAACCTAAACAGTGGCTCCTCAGAGAGAAATCACGAATGCTGTTCGAGGCTACAGAGAACCTTTCGCGAGAGACACAGAGAACGACGTCTTTTTTGTATATACATTTTAGTAAGAAGTTTTGGGTCTACATAATTGGTGTTTGCTAAAATAGGTTTAATAGCTGATTTAGTGTAAGTTACACTTGCATTGGTGGAAAAGTGTATAATAAAAAAGCATGATTTTAAACTAGTATGTCATAAGATAAAGCTGCAACAGCGTAAAGCAGTTTGTTGTTTCATCTTTAAGGCTGAAATAAAAGTTTGATAATTATGTTATGGTATTGCATATTCGCATATTCTAATCGGCATATGTGTTAGATAGTACATTTTGACGCAAGTATATAGATATGTTAAACATTATCCCTTCCCATCACTAGTCGCAACTATCCTAAAGTGATATTTAATTACTCGTCCAACTACTTTAATTAACAAAACTGCTAGTGTTAGTTCAAAAGCATTTGACGGTTTAACTGTTTTTCTATAGATTTACGTATTTTCACATTGTTTAATCTTGACACTTGTGTCCTTAGAAAACACATATTATGTTATCGTTCGATTTGTATGTATTTCATGATTTCAGTGTATTGTGCAGTCATACCTATCGTGGCTCCAAGACAGTGATTACGATCCGAAGTGTACTTTCTGTCATCAGTTGTTAGCTAATGAAGATGGTGATGTTATTAGACTTCTCTGTCTCCGTAAGTATCTCCTACTTCCATTTTTTTCGTCTGTGTGTATAAAAACGTAAAAAGGTTTTTCTCAGACGTTGTTGCTTTTTAGCATTTCTGCATCTGTTTGTTATTGAAACGGAATGAGCGGAGTTTTCACTGAGGCCGCTATGTGGAAAGTCGTGGAATTTTTTTTGTCTGTTTCTCACCTATTATATATAACTCATCGACTGTTAGATGGATTTTGATAAATTTTTTATACCATAGCAAAAGTGATGAAGATGTGTCCTTTAGTTGAACGCGGAAAGCTACGACCCCATCTTCGGTTTCAAAATGGCAAAAAATGGACTTCTACGGGTTCTTTGCCAATTTTGGCCATACGGGTACCAGCCTTATGCAGTCCATATCTCGCTACACAGGTTTCGCAATGAAAAACATGTTTCAGAATCAGCTCATCGATATCTATAACTTTGCGCACCATGGATTTTTGTGGCACCACTCCCTGGACCGCCGTGCGCCCGAATATCACGCGGTGACTGCGAGAAATAACGATTTTTCAAATTTCGGCGTGTTGTTGTTTGGTTTGCTTACAACGAGTATCTGTTAGGTTATCAAGCACGCTGGATATGAAGATTTGGCTATTCAGAGTGCAACTGGACTATAGTACACTTTTCATAGAGTTTCAAAAGTTTTATTGTCGACGAACCTGATTTCGAAAATGTAGTGAGTTTCCATTTGTTCGGATAAATTTATTGCTTGCAGGTTATCAAGAGTGGTCTATACATACAGGCTTTTGATACGCTAAGTACCATTGGTTGCGTATCTAGAGTCAATCACGAATATTTCATACCTTTTCAGATGTTTTCTATGGGTGTAAGGTAATTGAACACGACAACCACAATATAGCCCTTTTTGACTATGTTGGCTATATATTGTGCAGGGTATGAAAAATGTTCTTAATATAGCTTTTTTGGTACGATGGTTTAATTATCCTAAACACTAGCACAAATAATTTGTGCTTTTTCAGTTGTTTCCAATGGGTTTAAGTTCAACGCAATTTTGGGGTTTTCAGTGTGTTCCGGGTTACACAGATTTTAGTGTAATATATTATACATCAAAAACCTGTCTTGATGCATTAATTTAATTCGTGTTTCATATGAACTCAGTTTATTTACTGCATTGGTACACTAGTTGACTAACCAAATTGGGAAGCTGAGGGCCGTGCCATTTTACTCCCCAGCTTCGGAATAGTGCATACTGGTATAAGTTAGTTGTTCGATACGTACATCGGTAGCCCGTACAATTTTTCCCACATTTAACCCTCCGTGATATTCTTCCTGAAATTAGAATAAAAAGTTTGTTGGAATATTATATTACCACAGTCGAATCGGCAGCGTTTCTTAGCTAATTTATTAAATATTTTAGCTCTTCATTTTGAAAAAGCACTTAATTTTGATAATCTTTAAATTTATATCTAAATATCAGGCATTGGTGCTCACCATTTTGTATCCTGGGTAAAATACTACCTTCCTGGTTCTGGGCTCTCCGTTCGCTGAAAATTTTTCCAGGGGGCCTCCCTTATTCCGAACCGGGGGCCTCCCTTATTCCGAACCGGGGGCGCCCGATTTTGCCAAGAGGAAAACGGTTAAAAATGGGGTCAGAAACATTATAAATACGCTTTGGATGGAGAGAAAAAGCTATTTTGAAGCAAATTTTGACAAAATTTGCGAAATGTTTGGATTCAGAGCGGAATTTTAGTACAAAATTTTGATCAAATTTTATGTACATTGGACCGAATGGAAACAATAAATTTCCAAGAGGCGGTGAACCGCGGAGCCCAAAATTTTGCCAGGGGGGAACCGAGCCAGGAGGACCCCCAATCAATTTGGAGAGCACAGCTGCTATACCCAGTCCTATCAGTCACTGTCTATGTCTTCTGGCAAACTTTTCAGCGAATGGAGCAATAACCCTTCTTAATTATGTATGCAGTCTTAGTGCACCGTAAACAAGTTTCCATTGTTCAGGGTTAGGTTATTGTAGGGACTTCGCAAAAGGTAAAATTCTGAAGGATGCCAAACAAGGGTATTTATCAGGTTATAAGTTATTTAAATACATATACTTCAGCTGTGATTCGATTTTTATGGCAGGTAGTGCACTATTTTTGTTAATGGATTTTATATTTTTCAGATTTGTTCCACTGGGATTGCTTCAATAGATGGGCATTGTCGCTACCAACAACTACAGCCCCTGCTGGTTATTTATGTCCAACTTGCCAGGAATCTGTATTTCCCGCTCCAAAACGAGTGTCGCCCCTGGTGACTTCGCTGAAAGAGAAGTTATCGAAGGCTAATTGGGCTAGAGCTGGGCTCGGCTTACCTTTGGTAGGTTAAAGCACACTAAATCTAATGTACATATTCCTACCGCAAACGCTATGCTGCGCATAGTATGATCAATAGTGGATGACGGTCGCCTCTGCTGAAGCGTCTGACACTGCTATGTTTTTCAGTTTTCGTTCGAGGTACGTTGCGGTCGTTTGGGTTTTACCTCCGAGGTTTATGATCTAATTGATAGGTCTTAAC
This sequence comes from Trileptium ribeirensis, assembly GCA_030248225.1. Taxonomy (NCBI): domain Eukaryota; kingdom Metazoa; phylum Nematoda; class Enoplea; order Enoplida; family Thoracostomopsidae; genus Trileptium; species Trileptium ribeirensis. The sequence continues at coordinate 15,812 of JASANE010027350.1, forward strand.
CTAGCCTTCTCAAACTTCCTCAACAGTATCTGTAGGAATCGAACTGGGAGGATATAAATCCGGCTTTTCCCAAGTCGAACTGGGATACCCCCAGCTGAACATGGTAGCTGAAAGATACGAAAACGTACAAATAGCTGATTCCCTTTAAATATATGATAATACTGCACATTACATGGTAAAACCTTATAGACGGAAGGAAATTTCAGTTTTTTAGCCCTGCAGGGCAAAAATCTATGGATTTTTAAGTTACATAAGGAAACACGCAAATTGTTCACCTCGTAAAGAAAAATAGGTCTTTTCCTTAGTCGTGTAGAAAATTATCTGAGGGCTGGATTGTGGGAAACCGAAACATACCGTGGCACTGTACTGAAGCTAATCTGGAGCCCTCGTACCTTTTTCGCGGAAAGCCGTAGTATGGAAAGCCAACAATATAATATTGCAGTTAAATCAACTTATTTTGTCGTACTTTTCCCAAAAATATACTTTTGTTTTCAATTTTTGAGTATTGAATTAAAGCTGCTCCAAATTCTTTTTTATGTTTTTATAATATTTACTTGAATTTAATGACTTTAATTTTAGATCGCTGGTCTAGATGACAACAATTCCATAGCGTCTACGGGGGCTGGTGTGCATAGTACAAATTCTACTGACATGTCACACGGAGCAAAATTAATGCATCTGGGCAACCAACTTCCGTCAGACTTAAATGATGCTGACATATCAACATATTCCGTGTACAACTCGAGCTCTGTTGACATTGGATCAACATTTATCGGTAATTTTTGCTTCGCTACTATTTTTGTCTGCGTTTACTGAAGGCATAATTAAAGTTTAAGGTTACGTCATTCGAAATGTAGTGTGTTGTAAATTGATCGTAAACAGCTGCGAGGAAATTTCCATCTTAACTTTCTTCCTATCTTTCTTCTAATGGTACTGAGTAAGTTTTGTCCCGCTTGCCAACATTTATTACTGCATAGTGGTTGTTTTTATTCACCGTAACAATAGTTCTTTCATTGGGCAAACCCTAGCCTTTTTAAACTGAGTTATGGCTTTATCAATTTTAATTTTGAGGCTGGATTCTATTTTATGTAGTGTTATCTGTAACTTGCAATTTACGTATTAAGAGATACCGACGTGTCGGTTGTTTCTATTTTTTGTCCATTTTGTAGTCCAAACAGACAATGTTATTGTGTACAGTGATCTATTCCCTTTTAAAGTCATACAAAACAATGTTTAAACCAACATACGGCCTCGTAAAATGTAAGCACTTTGTCTCAGATTTGTTCAATCTAAGTCTTCAAGATTTGGTCACAGCAATCTAGAAGTAGATAACAATGCCAGGAGGACGTTTATGGAATTAGTTTGACCCAGTTACCGAACAGAGCCTGTTTTACCTGATATGAATGGAGTATGGCTTACTTAGTACTTAAATTGTATCTTTCTTCGAACTTAAACACAGAGCGATAGCATAAACAAATCAACGTTTTAGACTACTGCGACCGTGTCTAACATAAATTGCTGCAATTACCAGCCAGTGCATTTGCAAATCAATCAGTATTTACTGAATTTAATTACCGCCTTTGCAACACAGCCAATGGCACTGCTAGTAATGTGATAATATTGGTTATATTTACCTGAGTGTATAGAGCTTCACTGGTTATAAATTTTATAATTAACACAACTACACTGTAACAACGTTGAGTCAAGTCTTGACTCGATATTCGATCCGTTTTTACCTTAAACTTGAGGCAAACATTGACTCAATTTGAGACAAAGTTTGTTTAACTGATAGTAACACATAAAGACTGTAACAAATGTTGTTATATATAAGTAATTTTGCGTAACAACGTACCACATTTGTTTGGCTTGAGTTTCAATTTACGGCGACAAACTTTCCAAATGTTTTGGACAAATGCCACAAGTTGTAGCTAATTTTGCTATTGAATTAAACAATGACTTGTTACTAATGACGTCTTCCACTATGTTCAAAAACTTTATTTCGTGATTTTTTTTCATTTGCTATATTCTAGATCGCAAAAACGGAATGTATCAAAGTGGTCAAGTATCTTCAAGTGATACACCCAGCTTCCACGAGGTTTCCCACGAAGCGGACGATAATAAGTACAAGCGGCGGTCAGCACTTTCTTGGTTTTCGCGGTGGCTAAAGTTAGTTTGTGTCTTTTTAGCGATTCTATTGGATTTCCTGCAGCATCGTGAGCAATGGGTTAAGCCAGTAATAGAATTTTCAAAGCTACCCTGTTGTCGAAGGCAGCCGTAACCTTTTTACAAAAATTCTGGATTATTTGTTGAGTAATGTAGCTTTAGAGCGATTCGCTGAAAGATTCCTCGGTTGTACGTGGAAGTCCCTATTTTTCAGTAAATACACTCAGCTCTTGCTACGGCGCATGGTTAGAGTGTACGTTGCATCTTTCTTGATACATGGTATGCATGTATATGATTTTGGCAGGAAATAATATGCACTGGGAAAGTATTCGTATTATATATCGTTTGGATATGTGTACCTAATATTGGATGATTATGTAAGCTTACACATATTGTCATTTTTCCAGTTTTATCCTTAAGAATGTATCTGTAGCTGTAGGAGACCAGATTAAGAGTTCTTTACTTTGTGCACCATAGTCTGTGCAATACTACTAAGCTGTTCATACTGGATTACTAAGTGTTATATGATATCGCGAGATAACCATTGAAATGCCATGGACATTAAAGTGTCTATCCCTTAGAGACCTGAAATATCGATTTACCCTCGAAGACACATTGTTATTAATGTATTTTTACATGGAAGTATCACGTTCAAGCTCGTAGTATCTTAGTAAACATTGATGTATCAATGGATGCGGGATTCGGATTTTGTCAGATTAAATATAGAAATGCTTTTCTTGTAATTATTGTTCATAGATCACTGTAATAGATATAAACGTTTCAGATGACGTTATGCTTCTACTAATGCGCTTGGTTTGTTTGTTTCGGTCTGAAACACGTTTCTTTCGTGGTGTTTATCATGTAGTGAATTGTAGCTTTTCGTGTTAGACACATTAATATTTTTGCATTCTCTATTGTTATTAAAGTTATTTCCTTACTATACTAATAAATTATTTTAGGTCTCGTTCTGTTGGACGGGTAACGATACGTCAAGATCCGCTTCGAAGCTATAAACGATGGTTTATGTTTTTGCTTCTTTTCATTATCGGCCTAATGACTGTGATAACTGTTCTTACTCGAGTTGGCCGGTCTTCTTCGGAGAACGACCCTTTCTTAGATCCGATTGCCAATCCGAATATTAGGGTTGCAGCTGCTGCAGCCGCCGCAGGTGGAGGTGGTGATGCGGTTAACCAGTTAGTTGAGTAAAATGGTTTGTTCAGAATTATTTTGACGTTCGTCGTCGACTCGAAATTGGTTATCAAAACTGAGTAATGTGCAAGCTAATAATTACGTTGCTACGCTGGACGATGGTGTTAAAGATACGATCGTAGACGGAATGCGGCCACGTTCACTCGTCTTCAAGTTGTTTATTTTTATGATTCCAATATTGTTTTAATGTGTTCTGTTCATGTTAAGCGTGGCTGTAAATACATTATGTAACTATGTATGGTTATAACGCTTACTTAAGTTTAACTGTTTATGGACATATTTATATTTATATGTTCTTTACCAATAACATTGTTATCTAGTAGCTAAAATATTCTCTAAATTTTGAGTTATGTATCATCTGAATTAACAATGTCGCCCTTAGCTGGAGTTTTAGAACGCCAATAATCTGTGGACTTTCATTATTATACCGTACAGAGCAAAGGAACCGTATATTGTTGTGCTGGTGGAAGAGGTTGTTATGGCGGCATGATGCTTATTTACATAAAGATTTTGTGTTAAACATAATTATCAAAACGCAAGCTAACACAGCGAGTTTCCACTGAGTGCATTAGGAGGAATATCGTGACAAAATGTTTTTTATGTGGCTGTGCTACATATAACTTGTCTTCGGGTGGACGGATTGCGGTAGATTTTTTGACGGCCTAACGTTAAGGGTGTGGAATATCGACCATCGATTTACCTATTGACCCTATTTACCCCAACACAATCGTGTGTCGTTACTTGTATGGTTATGAGTTTTGTGCGCTTCAGATAAGCTCTTATAGGTTTCGCGACTCACAGAACAGATGGGGATCCAGAACTTTTATCATATCAGCTTTATCAGACTTCAAGGGTTCAAGAGGTTTTAGGGAAGTGTATACATACAAATACATTACAAATAATGACATACAGTTGATTACAAATAATGACATCATACAGATGGTCGCTCTGGTTCATCATCGCTTACAAGATATTGGTAATAATTATTTTTGCTTAATAACATGTCAGTTACAAGGGTTATAACGGCTAACTGCTGCATTTAATAACGGCTATACAAATTATGCGTTTTTTCGTGTCTTTAGTATAAGACGTATTTATTTGAGGTATGGATTACATAGGAATTGGAAAATTAAATTTTTTAATTTAACGCATTGAGCCTATGTGATAATGTTATTTTTGCAACGCTTGTTTAAGCTAATCTGTATTATTTTACCTTAATTATTGTATAATATATGTATTTGTATTTATAAATTTCGATTAAGAATTTGGAATGGCTAAGACATCATTATGGGACATGCTAAATTCTGGTCACAATTCAGGTACATATTTTATAGATAAATGCAGTTACTTCCTTATTTAACAAATTCGGGTCTACAATTACCATATACCGCGACTATATCTTTTCTCAAATACTATAGCTAAGCATAATCAGTTGTACTGTTGCTAATTACATTTAATTGCATTCTGGATTGTAAATAATGCAGAAAACAGCTGTATCTTGCATTTATGGTTGGCGCTTTGTTATAGCATTACAAAACTGTCAATTTTTGCATAGTTGGTCAGAAATACATTATACTATATTTCATTAATCTTAATACACCTGAAAACCATTATTGTTAGCAGGGTTGAATGCTTGTTTGCAATTTTTAAATGTTTAAAACTACACTCATTGAATTCGAGTGTGGAATGAGAGAGCGAAGCGAGCGAGTGCAACGAGAATTTTCAATTTTGGCTTTGGTGGAGGGGGTTGAGGAGGTCCTGTAGATGTGTGTGGTTGTCGCACCTGGATGTCGATAACGGTTTGGGCGGATTTTGATGCAAGATAGCTCATTCGAACCGCAATGGTCGATTTAGGTGTAGTGACGGAGCCCGATTTATGAATTTTTTTCGTGGGAAAAGTTATGGGGCAAAATGACGTCATTTTGGCCCATTTTTCGGGCACCGCCTCCAGTTTTTGCGACTTTTCTCAATAAGTAAACTAGGTATCCGCAAACTAATAGACCTATTCCATGTAGCTTTACCAAACAAGTTTTTCAACTACCTTCCAATCTGGAGTCTATAAGCTTATAGTTGGCGCCAAATTTCATATCTGGTGAAAAGTCGTGGTAAATGCACTTATATAAATATACTTATGTTTGTGTGTGCTTTCTACAACAGACTTCAGGGATTGTTCTAACCACTCGAATTCTGGCTCGCAGCGAGCTTCACTAGTTTTAGAACTGACGACGAATTTGGGTATAAAACGGCGATTTGTACGCTATCTTGTTTGATTTTAGTAATAGATTATAAAGAGGATGCTGAAATCATGGTTCTGTTACGGTTTTGGACTATTCAATTTTCAGGGGCAGAAGTGAAATGCATGTTGTGCCGTTCTCGATATAAGGTTCTTATATGATAATTATACTAAGCCTGGAGAGTTGTTTCCCTAGCGTTCCCACCAAACTGTCAGTTTTTCTAACGTCATCATGGCAACTTTAGCTAACATATGCCACAGTTGCAATGTATGAATTCTCAATATTTTTTGTCAATCACCCAGGATATATATATATATGATTTGCGTCGTTTTCCACCCAAGACCTTGATTTTAAATCGGTTTCAGATTTGTGTTGTATGAATAGTTCGTCTATTTTGCGAGTATATATCTTTATCATTTGCGTTGAGCGCGGTGTATTAACATGCGTACGCGTTATATATGTTATTTAAATAAATCTAATGTTTGTGATTTTCTCCATCTGAGCAATAGGTTTTAATTGTTTTATTTAACTAACCTGCCGCGATTATCACAAAGATATAGGTTGATGCAAGCTTACGATCTAAGCAAAATTAAATTTTTAGGTATTTTAGCCTCTGACCCCGAATACTTGAATAGTGGGTGACTGCTCAAAAAATGAAATCTGTAGGGACAAAAAACTAAGTGGCGATAATCATATAAAAATAAGATGTGTTAATATGAACAGTTTCTGCTGATTTTACCAGCGGTCGACTCAGTTCGTCAATGCGGTAATATTTTCATTTGTAAGGTAAAATTTCGAAAAATCATTTAAAATTCAAATCTTAAAAAGATTTGTCGTAAATTGGGAAAAAAATATTTTGTGAACCAGTTTGTCTTGCTGAAAATACCGATGTATCTCCAATATTGCGCATAATGTCCTCACAACAGAGTTGTTTCATATGAACTCCAACTTAAGGTCAGAATTTTTCTGCAGACTTAATTTCATGGACGATTTTAACAAACATGGCAACGACTAGAATCAATGTAAATATGGTAACTTCGCCATATCGAAAACGATTTTAAAGAACTAAGAAGTACTGAAAAGCTAAAATACTCAGCTATTGTAAGTACATGTTGTATCCCACGGGACACAATCTTTTAATTATAGATGTACTGTTATTTACGTAAATAATACGGCAAATATTAAGCTTTCACTTTAGTGAAAATAGCTGAACTGTGCTTCTACAATGTCGACGAAGCCGTCTTTATTTCGTAAGTGCTAAATTTCATCTCAACAGACTAATATATTTAAATTGTTTCACTATTGATAAGTTAAATTCCTTTACGTATACATAGTATGAAAATTGTTCGGACCATGAGTATTCTAAACAGTTTTGCACCATTAGCATTTCATGTTTATGGACCCCAAGAAGCCATCTTTAATTTCGTATGTGCTAAGTTTCATCTCATCACACTTTTATGTATTTAAATTGTTTCAATATTAAATTAAATTCCATTATGAATACATAACATGAAAATTGTTGACATGAACATTCTTTAAACAGTTTTGTACTAGTAGTTAGCATTTCATGTTTACGGCGTCCAAGTGGATTCAAAATTTCTAGCTACTATTGCACACCACATTTAGTCAGTAAGATCTACCTCATCAGAAGTAACATTGCTTAGATCTTTCCTTCGCTCAGAGGCATCATGTATGTAAGTGATAATTCATATTTCTGACCTGATCATTTATATTCCTGATCTGATATTTCACTATTAGTTTGAGGTTAGTATCTTCAGTATTCAGGCTTTTTAGCTTTGCGATTGCAATGAACATTAAAAATCATTTTATAGCGCTACGGGTGGACTACGGCATTCATCACATATGCTCATAGGGGCATTACTGCCTGCAGCTCGCCCCCGCCCCCCCCCCCCCCCCCCGGTGGACCCCGCTGCCACGCTCTGACAGGTCATCTGACCCACCTTGGGTTCGCCGTAGATGCTGAACCCATAGGTGCTTTACGTAGCGTCTGCTGCTCCTAGCCGCTGGAAGGCCCAATGACTCCCCCTCGGGTGCCTGGTACGCACACCCGGGACTTCAGACCTCTGTCCATGTATGGCATAAGTTAGCAGCGAAGATTGAGAAAAATGGGGGGTGGAGGAGGCAACGCTTTGTCCCACGGAAAAATTTTTGCTTCAAAATTATTCAATCCCACGAAACAAATCTCTATTTACGCCCTTGAACATATATTGTTCTATACTTCATAATACAACCTAATGCATAAATGGAATAATAATATTAAAACAAAAACAATGCAAAAATCAATAAAAACAAGCACAAAATAATTGATACTCTATAAATAAAAATGGTATAAGAATAATGTAACTAACTGCACTATAGATACAACGTTGCATTGACATGTAATAATTCGAGAAGTGGTCGGCGGCACTCAAAATGCGTGAGTCGAAGTTAGCCTGTGTTACCCAGTTACTTGACCCACCCAATATTACCTAACTCAGGAAGAAATACGGTTTTATTAGAAGGATCGGGATACTCAAACTGGGGTGTTACAAAAGTGGGGGCCAATTTCAATTGCATCTTAAAAGTGGAGGGCAATGGCCCCACGGTTCCGCCGCCACTGGCATAGGTGTTTGTAGGGTAGAAGCGGCTACCCACTATAAGTCGGTCTCCACAATTCATATTTGCCTGTAATCAAATATCAACCTATAGTCAATAGTTATGGTGTCATGAAGGTTAATGCATTACATAGAAGAAAAAACACCAATTGATGACATTTGATTAGGGATTTTGAACCCCGGATATATAACAACAGGAGTTTTGATCAGCGGGTACCATTTCTCTCCGTCCCACTTGGGAATGTCTGAACCTATGAATGTGAGCAAAACACGCAACTGACCTAACTGTATGTACGCTTGCTGAAATTTGAGCAGTATTTTTCGGTCAGAATCCATCGATTAGATTTCTTGTGATCGAATTTGAATCTATATACTTGGTCAATTTACTAGTTATTAGCAACTGGCTTTGATGAAAACCATACCATTCACCGTATCTTCAGGATAATTCACATCCGTTCTAGCAAAATTTGTATTACACTCCGAGCGACTTATGTAGTAAACAATAATGCTATTGCAATAAAAATTGCTCTAAAAATCTGCATCAATGTCGTGCAAAAGCATCACTCTTTCTGTGTGTATCTATAGGCGTAGTCGCTTTGTTAGTGGGGCGTGTGTGTATAAATCGTACGAGCGATTGCAGCGCACAATTCCTTTTAAAAACTGCAAGCAACACTCAGTTCTTCAAATGTTTGTGCAGTGTCTGCTTGCTTGCTTTCTGCGATGTATTTATTTCTCTTTTATAGCTCCATATTTTATATATGAATAATATATATGTATTTAAATTTATTTTTTACATGCCTGATATTTCTTTAATGCAAACTGTTGTAGATAAATAAAGCTATATATAAATGTATATAATAGCTTAATTTTTTTCAGTTTATATGAGTGTAAAATTTTTAGTTGATTCGTGGGTGTTTTACATAAATAATCTTTGTTTTGAATTCCTTTTGCATAACAGCACTAACTGAACCCCTAAGTAATACATATAAATTGCTGATGTAGGCATAGTGTAGGAGCGGTCCGGTACTATTGAAAGATCTTTGTGGATTACTTTTCCGCTTTCCGATTCAACAAAATGCGAATACTGAGTGCAATCACAGCAGTTTCTACAGGTAGAGTTGCAACCTGTTGATAGAGATGTCACGCGATTCTTGTGGGTGAAAGATCCTGCAGAACCTCCAGTCGGCAAAAATCTTCTTGCGTGTCGATTCAAAAGGGTATTGTTTGGTGTTAAGGCAAGTCCATACATGGTGGCAGGAACAATACAACATCATCTGACCATGTTGAATACCCCGACCACCAAGAAAATACTACGAAGTTGCTATGTCGACAACATCGTTTCAGGAGCCAGTTCGTCAAGCGAAGCACTTCAATATTACAATAACGCAAAAGACATGTTTTCTTCCGCGTCGATGAACTTACGCGAATGGGCGTCAAATGATCCTGATTTCGTATCATTCATTCCATTGATTGACAGATCAAAGGGGGATTGCGTAGGTGTTCTTGGTCTAATACCTTAACGTCAGATACCTTAACGTTTGCGAAAGGTTCGATATCGACCATGATGTGTACCACAAAGCGGTCAATGCTGAAGACCATTGCAAAGCTGTTCGACCCCTGTGGTTTTCTTTCACCTGTCACAATCACAGGAAAAATTATTTTGCAGGAACTATGGAAGGAAAAAATCAACTGGGATTCCCATGTCTCAGCAAAAGTTCAACGGCGCTGGGATGAGTTCTTTAGGAGTTTCTGTGACTGTCTGGAAATTTCGATTCCACGGTATTTAAACGTTGGCAGCGAAATTTCATTACAGCTTCACAGGCAGAGGCAGCTGCGAAGGGTAGAAGATCTGGATGAGCAAGTCATCTAGACGCGGAAAGATCTATCGTATCACATTGTACGGAAGGAGTTGCGAGCTGTTCCGCAACTTACTCATAATTGTGGTAACTGTGTATAAATATATTATAATAGATATCTATATTTATTTCTATATATAATTTACGTTTTTAATATTATTCGAGTGTAGCGTGACGTAGCTTGAACTACAGGCATTCTTGTAGTTTATTGTCTGGTTTACGTTGTCGATGGGGTCGACCGTGCGCGTGTGCATTTACATTTCGTTGGAATTAGTTATCCAACCACTCATAATTTTTCAGATGGCTAATATTCTGTACGTGGCAAGCAATCACATTCTTTCCCGGTTCCATTCTTTTGATCGACCACTGAAGCTTCACAACGTTTCCACCTCGTCCCTTGAAATGGCCTATCAGTTTATCGTTTCTGCCCAACAACCTATTGTCAGTGACGTTGCGGACAATTTATTGCTCAACGACGCCCTTCATCGGAATTCCGCACAAATCCGAAGTTGGTTGTCTGCGCAGGGCTTCACTATATAGGTGGAATGGTTGACTGAGTCCTATAAACTTTGGCGCGATATCCTGTTTCACCAGATTCAACACCGTAGCCCATTCTATGACGCATTTATCGAACAGTTGTCCAGGTTTGACGATCCTTTAGCTGTCGAATTCGTTGCTGTAGAAGCTAACGCTACTTCTGACGGCTTCATTTATACAGCGGAATGCAAAAAATCTCAGTGCTAGCGTTTGCGTGCTGAGAATTTGCCATACCCAGGATTCAATATATGGGGAGAGCTTCTTGGCGAGATGTCACAAGTTCTTTATGGCATCCGTGAAGTCTCTATTCATTTCGGTGTGCGCGTTTGCTCACTGACTCTATTGTTCAGGAGCCATCATTCCCGTACAGTTTGCTGCTAATCACCGACAGCCAATTTCGTCAGGTAAAGGAGGTGTTGCGAGGTCGATGTATCGTGCAATCTGGTGCCACTTTTGAAAAACTCGTCGATCTGCTATATCACCGCAGCATTGATGTCTCAAGATTCAAGACAATCGTAATTTACGCGGGAATCAACGACTGCCAAAAATCCAAAGAAGAACAGAATTGTTCATTGACCAAATTATGTCACTTTTTTCAAGAGCGGCAACTTCCGCGCAATGGTCAACGGATATTGGTATATCCAACGTTCCACACACCGATCGTTCCAGCATCCCGTGGATACAATGATCGTGTAATTGAACGCTTACGTTCCTCCACTGGCATTCAAGTGGTGGACTGGGGTGATATTGGGAATCCTTTTATGAAGAACGGGCGATTGAATGGGACACTATTTGAATCACGCTGTCATTTCCATTTTCGTCACTCAGGCATTCGTCAAGCTTGGAAAATTTTCGTGAAATATGTGCCTGAACTGACTTTTGTTTCGTTTTCACTGAAGACTGAAGAAGAAATGATCGCAAACCCGAAACTTGAATCAGTCATAGGGGATTATTCCATTAATGGACGCAAAAAACGATAGTTTCAGTAGCGGTTAAGGGTTTAGGGTCTTGTTGGCCCCGGAATGTCGCGTAAACTCGAAACTCATTAGCATATCGGTTAGCTATCGATGCTTGAACGCATATTATCTCGTCAAAACAAAAACTCCTTCGATATTGCAGTTCAACGTTTTTCAGTAATATCATTGTTAAATTTTGTCACGTCGCAATAAAGGAATTTTGCCTACGTTGACGGTGTTTTGTGTTCGTAATAGTGTTAGACCAGTGTAACTTGATTTTCTATAGCTAGATGTAATCCGCTGTTTGATTTGCTAACTTTGACGTCAAGAAACGGTATACTGATCTCCAACTCAGTTTCTACTGTGAATTTGATTGATGGGTGTTGTGCGTTTAAAAACTGTAGAAACTGATGTGATTGTGTTTCGTTGTCAAAGATTAAGAACGTATCACTGACGTATCCTCGATAGTACTTTGGTTTATAATTAGATGGACATTTATGAAGCCATGTTTTTGCTGAGTAACACATAAAAATGTTAGCTAATGGGTCGGTCCAAGTGGTGACCCTACGGCCACGCCGTCTATTTGCTCATAGATTGTGCCTTCAAATAGGAATTGAAGATTGAGTACGCATAAACGTATGGCTTCAATCAGTTAGTTCGTAGGAATCGGAGATACAATTTCTTTGTTGTCTGCAGCTAGTTTGATAAACTGTAGTGTTTCAAGTACCGGTACGTTGGTAAAGAGAGCAGTTGCATCATAGCTGGCTAACAACGCGTATTAAAGTGGCCGTTAGAAATTTCGCGAGCAAAATCTAACGTACTGTTAACAGTGTAGCAATGGCGTGTAATTGGTTCCAGAATGGGAACGAGAAACTGTGCTAGATCGTGAACCGCTGACTTAATACATGACAATATTGGTCTAAGTGGTGTGCCGGTTTTGTGCACTTTTGGACTGTCATGTAGGATTGGAGGTCTTGATTCTACTGGGGTTAGAGCTTGATATTGCCAATAATTGGTGTATTTGCCTTTTTTCAATGACTGTATGAATTTAGTTACTTAGCTTTCCAGTCTGACTGTTGCTAGATACGGATTTTGTAAATTCGCAACTCGAAAATGTTTCGTATTCTTATCGCCGGCGCCCCCACCTCGATCATACGATTTTCTTTGAAAAAATTTCTTCATGAGGTGAGAATAAATGATTAATTGTGAGGGATTTCGGCAGCAATCATAAATTCAAAACTATATTTGCAACATATATTAATGAATATTTAATTGCAGCACCATTTTTAGGGTTCAAAAACTTGAACCACCTTTCACCTGACGTTTTTGTTTAGTAGTCAGTACCCGAACCGGGGGCGTCTAAGTATATGAGTATAATGGACATTAGGGTAACCCATGATGAACATGTGGAGTCCAAGTATGGGGTGCGCTCTGTCTTTAAACTTGGTTTCAAGAGCTTGTAACGCTGTGGATATTTAATACCACCCGTTAGTGGTAATAGATGCCATTCTATTTGTAATTTTTGGTCGCTTTATCTTCTGTACTATTTCCAGGGAACGGTGGAAACATGTCAAATCAAGTGTTATCCGAAGAACAAAGATTATTGCCGACTACTTCCCTTACCGCGTCGCATCATGTTGGCATCGTCGTTAATTAAATACATGTAAAATGAAATGCGTGTGCTCCGACACGTCAAACTGCAATTATTGGTTGTGATCAGTGGGTTAATAAAATGCGACTTTATTAATACGAATAATCATCTGGGGACAGTTGATAACTCCGTAGTTAGCATTAAGCATCGTCATGCCTACTAGATTAATTGGCTATTCTCATCATAAGTTCTAAGCTGTTGTCCTGATCGTGGATCTGGTCACACCAACGTTATTCTATGGCCTACGTCTTTTAACATCGGCACCAAATGTGTAACGGTACGGACGAATATCAAGAATTACGACTATACTTTAGTTATCGGTAGGCGACTTCTTTATGTAACTCTTCGCTACAGAAAGTTTGGAGCAACCAGCAGGATTGCGGCATCTGCAACTAATCGGCACATAACATCATCACGTCTGGCACAATCCAACAGGCAGACGAACTCGGCTCAATACGAACGTGAGACAAAAAATCGGGAATATGTAACTGCCACAGCCGAGGATCTGACATTCAAGGTTCCTCAAAAGCTGGTGAACGACATTCACGGAATCATAGCCAAAATAAACAGCTGCATCAATACCCGGTTTGAACGCGATGCTCAGCGCAGTCTTTGATCATAGGACTTTCGGATACAAAGATTGCTAGCAAAGAAAAAATATACGCACAGGCAGCTTCCGATGAAGTACCGTGGTATCGTAACAGCAACTGACCTAGCAAAGGAACTGTTGCGTATCCTCAATCGACGGCGTATAAAGACAGAGCGTCGTATATCTCATGAATCCAGTGTCGCGGCCTCTGCCGGTCGTGGTGCAATACGATCCACGATGACGACGAAGCTTCCTAAACTTACATTACCAACTATCAGTGCTTTCTATGGGTTCACCTTCTAGTGATGGCAAGGGAAGGCCGATGGCTCTTAGCACGGTAACAAAGAATCCCACTTTGCCCCTCGCCGGTGATCCCACTGAGTTCTGTCGAAGGGACCGAGGGGTACTAGCGACGGGGAGGGGGGCAGAGCGGGGCTCCTAAGCAGCCGACCGGTCCCTCTCTCTAAACGATACCAAGGCGGTCTCATGTCTTCTGAAATGGGTTTTTGGTTATGGACAAGAAAGTGGTCGAACGAACTATATATTTGGCAACTATTGATGCATGGCATAGAACCAAACCCGGGCCTCCTCCACGGAGTGAGATGGGGGAAAAGAGATGGCAATTGGAAGCAAGAAGGAAAGATTTTCAGCGGCGAATGGTCAGGCAATTAAAAAACAAAACGATACGGAAGAAGGAAAAATGAAGTTTAATCTGGCAAAACCAGGCACGAAGGAGAACAAAAGTCCCCACTTGCAACGTGCAATGACCATTAATCCGGGAAAGCAATAGACGACGCTTGACACAGGTATTGAAACTGATGAAACAGATGGATGTGGATGTTCTACCCGGAGTGGACATCACCACACTTGATGAAGGCATCTTATGGCTGGAGCAAGAAGAAGAGATTTTTGTGTTTGATACATTCAAAGAAGGCGGGGGTAATACTACGAGGTGTTTGAGCTAACATGTGGCGTGAACGTAATAATAATCGATGAACAGGAGAGAGGGATACGGTCGACAGGCACAGATTCGTAGCGTGTTATCAACCGATCTTGGGAATCCGGAAAAATGATTTCAAAACACTGGACAGCGTGGTACCTGGTACAGCCGACCATGGCGAAGATGATATGAACTGGACGGTTTTGGCACGGCTATGACGAAATATACGTACGGTCAAAGAGGACTCTTTATCAGATCATAGGCCAAAGCTCGCGGAACTGCATCCATGAAGAAAGCCACCCACTTCAGCACCGAGAGATCAGGGACGAAAATAAATCCTGGACGAAAGATTTGTTGGCAGTGAACGCGTAACAGTTTTCCAAGAAAAGTGTGACAGATGGCTCAACACTACTCCCAACTCTTCGTGGGAACAAATTTGCCAAAAATTTTCCATCGTTGGCAGAAGTGTGTGGAACCGCAGCCAGGCAGAGCTTGGCACCATAGCAATTGGGCAGCGAGAGAGAAATTGAGGACAGTAGACAAGTCTTCAGAATACATGTGAAGAGGTTAAAAAGATCGGAACAGAACAAAGGAGGGTGATAGAGGGTGGTGCCATTTCGGACAGGCTACGACAGCGAGAAGAGACAGTATTATCAGCAAGAAAAGCGGACAGAGAAACCTCAAGAGGTTGATGAAAACACCAGAATCACAGTGGTGGAACCGAACGGCCGATGCAACGCATGTCATCATCCGAATTAATGTGGAGGTGCAGAAGTCACAGTTAGTCCTGGAAGACAAGAAACCAAATGGCCACATTGCTCGATATCACAAAAGCATATCCAAGAGTGAACAGGCTAGTACTATGGAAATTACTTCAGCGACATGGGATGAAGGGAAAACGTCTGAACAAAATACTACTGGGCTAACATGAAAACACATCACATAAAATTCTGGGAAAGCAAGAATCCAACAACGAATAAACCCCATTGAGAGGATTAAGAAAAGGGTGGGCGACGCCCCCAGGGCAAACCAAAATTAAAACGCAGAGGGGATGCGGCAAGCGACAAAAGATCGTTTGGCTGATCACCCACGCCGTGGGAGAGATGTGGGATGGATTGGAGCCGGGACCCCAGCAACACCACGCCGCGTGGGAAAAATAGTCGCTTCCTTATTTAGCCCGGGACGAGGAGGAGGAAGAAAAATAAAATTAACGCCGGCGACGGCACCCCGGCAGGAAGGGAAGGCGAATTACCAGACGGTAAGGAGGGGAACGAAAAAAAAACGAAAAAAACAAAACCAAAAGAGAGAAGGCGGGGGGGGGGAAAAGAAAACACTGCAAGGCAGGGGCAAAAGACAACAGGAAGAGAGAGACGAGGGAAAGGAAAAAAGAAAAGAAGAACAACAGAACAAGGAGAGAGCGAGGAGCAGGAAAGGAGGCTAAGAAAAGAAAAAAGAAGAAAAAACCTAAAAATAGTCGAGGAACACTCACGCTCCCTTCAACTATGTGTAATATCGACGTGACGCTGCTGCACTGCGCACTTCCCAGACGCAATGCCCATACGACCCCGGCTATCGTGACTTCAAGGGCGGACCTGATGGGTTTCAATCACGCGAATGTCTTTTCCCACGCGAGTCAGGCCCAAGAAATGACGGAGCTTAGCAAGCCGCAGGAGCGCTTCACAGGATGTGTTCTGATCCTGCCGGACGGGTTGCGCACGTAGTCTACGAGGTACTACCTTTGAGGTCCCCAGGGAGGTCGGCTCCGTCACCTGCTCACAGGCCAAAGAGACCGTACCACTATTCCCTCTCCACGTCTAACCCGGGAAGTATCAAATTCTTTCTAACTTTCTAAAAATGGGCAATTATTTGGTTTTGTTTTAGCCAGTGGCCCCCACTAGGGTCCGACAAATCCCTAGACGTTTAACGTCGGATCCGCGCGTATCTAATTTCCTAGTTTGGGTGCTCAGCGTGAGTCTAAAATTTTCTTTTCTAATGAGTCGCACCAGTCGTACCTATACAACAACAATGATTAATAAACTAATTTGTAATCGGCGAGTCACGCTCAGGTTTGCTTCTTCGATGCGCGTGTCAAACCTGAACGTGGGTCGTCGATCGGGGTGACGGATTTCAAACCCCTTCAATTCCTATCGCTACAGTGGGTCAACAAAACACTTACACAATTCGGGTTTTCAGCGAGCATTTATTGATGAGTTACACAAAAATTTACGGGTACGCGGACAGATACATATTGTACGGGCAGATACAATAGCGTTATGTCACATTTATAGCACGCTAATACGTAATAAGCAGAGCATCGGTTGGGGGAGGGTTGCGGAGTCATCGCCTTTTTCACGGAACTCTCACAGCTGGGTCAAAACACGGCATATACTGTGAAGCCTTATCTTATGACAGCTGCGCTTACCTTACTCATGGAAAACAGTAGTGGGTGAAGTTAAAATTAGTACTAATGGGTGCTACGGTTAGTTATCGACATCATGAAGGCGCCATCGAAATAACTAGTGGCTCAGTACTACATTCGCTGACAATGTTGGGTACTCCGATACACAATAGGTTCAGGTAAGCGAAAGGCGGAACGAGGCGGGGATACGGGGATGAGCGTGCAACGGGACGTTTGCGAGACTTCATCTTGCTCATGCAAATCACAAACTTATGGTACATAATGATCAGGTAATTGAATTCGCAATTAGTAGCAATGCGGTTAACTTATGACAACAAACACAATAATGGATACAACAATGCTTGAGGATATCATGACAAGAGTATGTAATATTCCTTGGTACGACTCCTAAGTGTTTTTCTAAGTGTGCGACAACGGTACGCTACAAGATTTTCTCCTACTCGCATACATACATACAATCCTTTGGGTGACCATGGAAAATCTGTAATGAAATGTCCAAAGACTCTACTTAATTTTGATGCTCGTTCCCTATTAGATTATTTTATGAACACAACAGCAATAAGGTCTTAATTAACCGAATTCTTCGATCCAAGTCACTAACAGAACAGACGCTTCAAATACGCCAACGTGCGTTACAACAGCAGGAAAAGGAACGATCAGGCGGACTTGCCTTTCGTACGACTTATGGGGTTCCGGGAGGATGAAGTCGGGACACAAACTTTGAACTTTTCCTAATGAAATTTTGGGTTCCACTTTACTACGCGGTTGTGCCTATGATTTTAACTAAAACAGATACGACTGATGGCGAGGCCTCGTAGGCCCTCGGCATGACTCTAATAATACTGAAACCTACTTTGATGTTACTTGGAAAGCGTTCAAAAATGAGCTCGATTTCGTACTAATGTTTAACGGTTATTTCGAGCAAACTCTGCTCGACGAATCGGGGCAGTGAACAAAGGCCCCGGTTGATAGGACAACCGTAGCCCATTTTATGCTGGAAGGGGCACTCGGTTTGAGTCTTTAAATCGTTCAATTCCTGGTTTCCTCTCCTAAATTTACGTATATTCTGAGTTAAGACTGGGGGGGCTTTCGATGTCTAATACTCACTATTCTGCCAGCCTTTCTCGACTAGAGTTTGCTCTGCGGCTGGGCTTGACCTCCGGTGTTGATTTCCTGGGACCGGGTCAACGGTCCTCACAAAAATTGGTCGGTCGGGCCGAGACCCGATAGACCCGACATCGCGTCTAGCGACGTCGTCAATTTTATTCCTACAAAACTTTACCACTAGCTGGGAAATTTACCAACTCTGGTAAACTTGATACTACTGCTACGGTGGCAGTGTATAAGAATTTCGCGACTGCGATGCAGTCGTGCTGCATTGATGATTGTACTCAAGGGAGGAAAACTGAACTGTAAACTCAGAAACTTGGAAAATGTGTGTAAACGCGAGACCAATGCCTATCTGTAAAACTGTATATGCTGCGGCGAAAGCTACAAATTCAACGAAAACCTGAGCGGCTTTTGCGCTGCTCGGGTTTAAATTTATCCTAACTTTTGACCGGGCCACGGCTTTGCCGGGCTTACTAACTCAACCGGGAGGCCTGACGGGCCCCTATTGGCACCGTAAAAATCATCGAGATTCCTGGAGAGAATTTTGATTGATGAACATTTCCAATTTCAGGTGGGGGGCGGACCCCTATCGGGTCATCGGGTTTGTACTTCCGACCTGCTCAAGTTAAATTTTATGGTACTATCTAAAAGTAGACATACTTGCGAAGAAACTGCGAGAGATTCACCGAAATTCCTGGAGGAATTCTTAGAATGTTTTACTTTTAATCCTAATTTCACGTTTTGATGGTGTTATGCCACTTTAAGGCCGTCCGGTTTCGGTTTCCGACTCGAAATCGACATGTTTTAGGCTCCTATTCGTCACTAGACATTACTACGAAGAAACTACCAAAATTTGAATAAAGTCCCTGGAGTAGGTCCTAGGATAATTAAATTTACATATCTTGCTGGAAACACGCTCCTTTTGGGTCATCGGGTTTATGTTTCCGATGTAGTATTTAAACGTTTTGAATGCTAAATCGATAGCTCGGGTCCTCCATGTAGAAGTTCGACCAAATTCCTGGGACAGTTCTCTAGATGAACTGAATCTCCTATCCTAGCAGGGGCGAGCCGTCACGCTCACGGGACATCATATCGGTATAAAATTTCGGCTTGCTACGCTGCCTACAGCGCTATTGACTTATTAATGAAGCTTAATCAGATTTTGTTCACATAAAACGATCCGCCAATATCGAATAAATCCAATCAACGAAACCATAACAGCTGGACAGACTCTTGTCCAGGTAAAATCGTAAAACGCATAAGATCTTGAAAACCACCTTTGGCAAATCCTAAATAAATCAGGCTCGTTCGTGTATGACCGTGGATGATTCGGAGTACTAGTCGAGGCGTCTGATTTAGCCAATATGCCTTCATGTAAAACGTTTGTTTAACCTCGGTCAGCTCAGGGAAAATTTTCCTTGCTCCTAACTCGACTTAGTGAATCATGTAAACTCGATCTCAACGCGAGTGTCGCGTCTGTGTGCATCCTAACTCATTGACCGAGGGAGGTCCAGTATGACTTCGGGATTGATCCGATTGTGAACGGCTAACAGTGACAGCGGATCCTTGGGACGAGCTAGGACGGGCAGGTCTATCATGTAAAAGAGAAGTGTGGACAGGGGAGGCAAGATGCTATGTGGTGATGCGTCTACTAGTACGTTATTCGACCTTACGGGCTAGCTGAGAATTTTGCTCCTACCTATCTGGCATGTATGGTAACTCTAACCGCCTCCCTGTCCACACTTACGGTCCTTCGTTCCACGGTCGTCGTCCATCGCACGCGTCCATCCATCCGCCAAACAAAAGAAAGCCAGTTAAAACCAAGTAAACAGTAAGTGATGAACGAATACAAACGCTGCTTGTTGAAGAGCGCCAGAGCCGGTCTGCAAAACGACCGAACTCTGCGCTATCGAAGTCATACTGAACGCTGACTATTCAGTGCGCGTCTGCTTTTATATGAAAATTTAAAATTTTGAATTTTTGAATTTGTTGATCGGTTGAAGTGCTTATTCAGCACTTTTGGCCGATTTTCTGATTTAATATTACCTAACTAAACTAACATTCTTATCGGCCGAATTCCGATCATATTTCCTAAAATTTCGAGCCGATTTTCTTATAAAATCTTACTTAATTCAATTGATTTACGACCTTGTTTATTATGAATTTATAGAGAATTTCTTCAAACTGCGTGCAAACCTTTAAATAAAATCAACTAGCTTTCCAGAAACTTCTATTAAGCTCTAAACTACATCTGTTAATGAAAAGACCGCGCGAAACGCGCCCGGACAAGTGTAAAGTATTAACTTCCAATTTCACAGTAGAGTGGTCCAGTGAAACTCATCGACGAAGAAGCACACTAAGCCATTACTGACTGCCACTGATAAGAAATGCCAAATATATATATATTAAATTAATATAAAGTCGTTGGGGTCTCAAATTAAACGATGTTTACTTACTAGCTGCGAAGAGCCGAGGCCATTACTATGGACAAGCTAAACGACTAATACAGTGATAAGCAGAAACTTCAGTACACATACCAATGGGCGGCTCAAATTATATTCATATACCTTTAATATTGACTGCGTTGTTGACTCAATAAACACATCAAGACGCTTAACACAACGTTAATAGAAAGCGTTAATGATCGCTGCTCGGTTCACTGTTAGCTTAATATGCTGACTTTATCTGACCTTGTAAGTTCGTACTAACTATGACACAGATGAAAGGACATCAGCAACGAAGCGAATTTCACATTAACTCGATATTGACTTGTTTATTTACCCAGTTAATTTAATATCAACTTAATATCCCTACGTATTCCTTTGATATAACCAGAAGCGGCTTGTGTAAATAAAAACGAGAAAAGAAGAGCAAAGGGGTAAAAAGAGGGTGGGGGTCCTCGGGGAATGGCCGGAGTGCCAAACTAGACTCGGTTTCGGACTCAGCATGTCCGTCCGAGCATTTTAATATGTAACAGGACCGTATTCGGTCTTCAGGGGGGAAAATAAACTCTTGGGGGAGGGTCCATGCCAAATTTTTCACAAATCGGGGCGTTTAAACGGTTCTCCTGGGTTCGGGGTGCACTTTTCTGGGGCGTTTTATACCTTTTTGAATTCGTCTCGACACGGGGAATCTAATGAGGGGTGACACGCCTGTCGGGGCGTTAGTTTGAAATCTCTGTACGGGGTACCCAAAAGTGGGCGCATCTAGACCCGTCCGGGCTCAAATTAAAGCCTCGGGTCTGGGGTTTCTAACGATACCACTCACACGGTTCTCTATCCATAATTCGTCGAATTATTTGGTTAAATGTATTTTACCAGCTTTCTTATATACTAATTGGTCCCTACGTCCGTGGATCCGGGTCGGATTTCCACGAAACCGGTCTCATTAGAAAGACCGTAGAATTTCCTACAAGAAATGTTGAGTACAAAAGTTTCGAATTCTCATCGGTTCCGGAGTTATGGACCGGAGCCGATATTTTCGGCACCAAATTCCCTTAAATTTTCATTTTACAATTTTGTTTTATCTCAACAGCAAATTGAACTGGTAGCAGTCGGACAATTAACAGTGTGGCGAGCACTGGGAAACTTGATACTTTCGGTTTACACTTATATTTTTCAGAAAATTTGTCGATTGCTGTTCGCTTTCGGGCGAACAGTCGCACTCTTTGTAGTCCTCATTCGTGAGGACGGTCGTGACGGGAGTCCGTCACGGCCAGTAATTCCTATAAAAATTTGCAACTCGTTTTGAGGTCCTACCGCTCGGGGTAGGGCAATTCCTACGTAGATGCTCAGTCTGGGTTCGGCGAGGGAGTCGTACCGTCCTTAAATTCCCTGCAAATAGAGCATGGCAAGGGTTCGCCATGCTCACGTTCTGTGCCTATAAAACATCAGTTTAGGTGCGTGAAAATTCCCTACAATCCCTGCTAAAAACACGTTAAATACTTTACACTCCTCTGATCATACTTCCAGCCTAAAATTCATCAAAAATAACGACAAAGTACGGCAAACGGTATACATAAATTCCTGGCCAAACAAAGGCGCTTTT
Organism: Trileptium ribeirensis; assembly: GCA_030248225.1. Lineage (NCBI taxonomy): Eukaryota > Metazoa > Nematoda > Enoplea > Enoplida > Thoracostomopsidae > Trileptium > Trileptium ribeirensis. The sequence goes on from JASANE010027350.1 coordinate 38,138, forward strand.
ATGGCCTGACCAGTTGAATAACATAGTACAATCATGGTACAAAATAAGCATTATACGGTATACAATGACAATATGGCCGCCTACTATACAACGAACGACATAAATACGGTACAAAATTTAAGCATATGCATATCCAGTTAACGATTCATCCCAATCAGTCTGATAGCTTAGGTACCTGAAAATGCATGTGAACAACAATAACGGTTTCAATGATACACGGCTATGTAATACAAGCATGGTAACATATCGAAAAGGTGCCTTTATGGCCATCAAATGAATAACAATAACGACGATGACGATACGTAATTCAAATATATCTATACGTACATACGATGATGCCTTTATGGCCAATGATACGACATAAAAATCATGACATTGTCACTAGGTACATATATCGAGGCGTGCCATCGGGGCACTACAACAGATGGATACAAAGAACTGTGTATACGGTTATGTTTTCTCGACAAATATCCATCCCTAAAATAACCATACCGATACCCATTTCGATCAAAACGTCGTCGGCGGTGCGGGCCGAAATACTGAAAATACGAGTCGGTTACATAGCGGGACTCTTTGGATCTGATTATTCCATTTTCTTATATATAGATATATGGTGCGATTGAGTTTATTCCAATTACGTACGTATATACTCCGATTTTGATTCTGTTCCCCTTTTCTACGTATATATCCGATGATTTCCGATCGATCGTAATTATGTGCTTACTTAACCTTATTGCTCTTGCGAGTTATTTCAATTACTAATTTACGTATATACTGCGGTTCAGGATTTTTGTGCCAGTTAGGCGATCTTCTATGAGGTGACAACAGGGTTTTATGGTCGACGGGTATATATGGAGAAGCTCAATTTACATATTTGTTTGCGTTCAGAGGAGGTTAATTGGTTCTGCTTACATAAATGTACGTATTATAGGGCGAAGGTGGGTTCCGTACCCTTTTGGGCTATTCCTGTCGGGTGTTCCGGGTTGGGGAGAAACTGGTGACAGAATTCAGAAATGTTGACCACTGTACACGTGGTCATGATTATTGGGGAACTCGATTAAATGTTGACCATTACGCTATGGTCGGGATTTTTAGTAGTCGAATAAATGTTGTCCATTACACTGTGGACGGGATTTTTTTGTATTCGGAAAAATGTTGTCCATTATACTGTGGACATAATTATTGGTGGTCGGAAAAATGTTGACCATGGCACTGTGGTCAGAATTAATTTTTTGTTCGAAAAAATGTTAACCATTGGGTGTGGTCAGGATTTTGAATTTTTGTTCTAGGAAAAATGTTAACCATTGGGTGTGGTCAGATTTATTTTAAATGTTGACCATTGTCGTGTGGTCAGGATTTTCGTAAAAGTTGACCATTGCTATGTGGTCAAGATTATAGGTTTTCGATAAAAGTTGGCCATTAGGCTGTGGTCAGGATTATCCACCTCGTAACGATCCGTAAGGATCTGTCCCAAAACCCCCCCCCCACCGCGCGAACCGAATCTCCACTCAACTGCATAGATATTAGTCACGTTAAAAATAATACAAATATAACATTACTAACAGTTACAGCAAATTTGCGACAGAGCATATCTTCACAAATGCAAGAGTAAACTTAAGATGCGCCGCTAACCATACTCTTTTGACGCCATGTACAAAAAGTTGTTAGAAAACAAAACTGGGACTTCAATAGCCGTATCCAATTTCGATATTTTTCGGTTCCATAAGAGCATTAGTGAATGCAATTCGGCCCATGTACTTTAACACCAATGTGTTCGCGAACATTTTCAAATCATTATGTATTAACTATTAAAGGGATTAATTTCTGTTCTTTCATACAAAAATGAAGTTTATGTTCTGTGAACAACGGAATCGCATTTGAATTTGACAAAAGAGGATGCTAAGCGGCGCAGCTTTTGTTTACTCGTGCATACAATACGGTAAGTTATTCTCGGAAGTAAGCTAATTTTTCGCAATTCGTCCATGAATGATATGCAGCCGTCCCGTCTTACATGACTGTGTTGCCAGTATTATAAATATAATGTTCTGATATTCATGCTTCTGTCTGATTCGGGGAAGGGTAGAACGGCATTTTTTGGTAACCGAGTCCTTCCATGGCACAATGTTCCCCACTCCCCAGTAAAAACGACCCTGTGGCAGAAAAACTTGACGATGATCATTTTAAGTTACAAATTCAATTAAAGGAAGGGAAAAATTTCTCGAAAAGATGCTTTTAACGCCACAACAGATGTTTCTGCAGCGTTTCTAAGATCATTTATTAGCAACGTTTTTCGACAAAAAACTAAATTTCAAAAGTTTATATCCAGTTTCTTTAACAGGAGTTCCAACCAAAATGCTCCTAAATCATGCCCATGGGAAATTCGGCACCTCCGAGGTCCGAATAAAAAAGCCCTGGGTTCATACACACTGCCAAAAATTTCAGCGAACGGAGAAGCTAGATATCTATTGTTATGCTCTTACGAACCAAAATTTAGATTTTTACCGAATTGCCTTTTTTTGCTGTTGTGTGGACACGCTCCATTTGACCAACCGGAGAGATGGCTCGGGGAGAAATTGCTAATCCGTGAACATCCTTGGACGCGCTCGGAAGTATAGCGGCTGGACGCCGTCTACTTGCCAGTGATGATGCAGCGACTGCAGTTGTATTACTTCTTGTGGTGTTTCGATTAGAAACTTTGACAACACCAAGCGCCCTTCCTGACTTCATCGGTAAATTTGGATGTGTAGAAGTTGACTTTTCACGGTGTTGGAGATTTTGTGAAATATGTTCCGACCGTTTGTATACACCTGCTCCGTGACTGTTTGCAAATGCTGATTGCTGCGCAACGGAGGAAGGAGACAAAACATGTTTAGATGGACTTTGTTCGGCAGAGTAAGAGCCAACATGACCAGCACCACTAGTGAAGCCAGCTGGTAAACCTACTGCTGCGCTAGTGCCAATACTACCTGGTGGACCAGGAAAAAGGCTTTGTCCTCCGGATGGCAATGACTGACTGCGATGCCCGATACGATATATTATATGGGTCCTTAAAAATAAAACTACTGAAAAAATGATTCAAAAGAAGTACTTTGTATATTTTCTGGGCTTCCGGAAACGCCGGGTCGAAACCTATATTTGGCCAAATGCGGCCCTCATTTCAGATCTCCCCATCACTGATCCATTTACGATAGGAATATTTAGTAGGCAGCACAAAATGCAGCTTAATTTCAAGCTGGTTTCGCTGATGTTTTCCTTTTCAGTGATCTTAAGAATTTGATAAAAATTTGTGACCCCTATTTCAGTGCTTCTCTCCGTTCTTTATCAGGGCAACTACTATTCGTGGGAGACCGGCGAAACCTTCATAACGCATAAAATTTTACACAAATTCAACGAGTTACAAATGAGTGTAACCGTAATATTACTAAGTTAAGAAAACACTGTTCATGCATTTAGGAACATGTGAATATATATTGCAACTACAATGTACATATGTACATGCTATCCCTCTGATAACAACAGTAAACTAGAGAACCATATTTTAAACTCTACATCGGGGTCCAGCATCTTGCAAAATTCTCCCAAGATTCCAAAAAACTATATGATACCTGAGTGAAGAAAAAGAATACGGCAAGAACTTTTCAAAATAGCGTCGTTGTGTGTTATTTTGTAAATTTGAATTAATTATTCAATTATATAAACTCTTCATTTTTTACCATGCAGTTTGCATAAACATGACCAACAATGGAATTTTTTTTACAAAAATTATTTTATTATAAACACTATAAACATTATCTTATCGGATTTCGTGTAAGTATGGCTTAAGAACCTCGCTCAATATCCTGGTTAGTCCAAAGTGGGGGCCGGCATTTTCGGCTGCCCCTCGGCAAAACGGAGGTACCCCCGGCTCTTACCCCCCCCCCGGCAAAAAGCTCCCATGCTGAGAAAAATTAACGTTTAAACGCGACAAAATCTAGCAAAAAATTGACCCCCCCGGCAAAATCCAGCACGCCCCGGCAGGTGAGCCAGGGGCCCCCCGGGTATAACTTCCGAAGTTTGGACTAGCCAGATGTGTGTAAGTATGTTCATGTATATCAATAATTTGATGAACCTACGGTATTCTTTATAGCGCGAATCTGATGGCTTAGAAACCATTACAAAAAGCAAGAAATTCAAAGGTTTAAAAAATTCGTGGTACACCATTTCGAGACAAATTCATACGTAGGCTTCCGGAATACACTGCTCATCAGAAATTATTATCGCCTTTTGAACTAACACTGCTGTCGAATGAACGTGGAACATATAATTCATTTATCGAAATCGCTCCCAAAGCAAAAAATTGTCGAACAAAATTTTTAGCCCCTGTTGAGCTGTAATCGAACACAAATTCGTTTACTTGCTTTATTTGTTTGTTTACTTATCGTTTACTTCGTTTATTTTCTTGAATCCATTTTTCAAATTTGTCTCTGTCTCGAACTGTATTCGCATACTAATCGAATGGCTCTGTAACTCACAGTATAGCTCATTCGATTAGGCTTCGTACAAAAAAATAAAAAATGTCGAAACTCTCAAAGGAAAAACGAAAAAGTATCGAAAAAAGCACAAACGTCGTTTCTTACGACAAATGTGCAAAATATGGATGATTCTGGAGAACTTGGCAGATCTGATGGCTGTGGGACCCCAACTATAATCCAAAAGAACTGAATTTTAAATTTTAATTCCAAGGCCCAGCATTTTTCGAATTTGAGCCGAATGATGCACGAGTGCATAAATATTATGATGGTGCACAGAACTGTATAACGCAAACTGAGTCAAGGTCTTGTTATGTATATATTTATTTTCTAAAGAAATATATATTTTTTTTTATTTTCTAAGGAGATATTGTTTAAAATGGCGAAAGTATGGATAATTAACGAAAACCAGGTATTTTCACATACACCAGCCGCATAATTCACTTTATTTTTTAATTTAATTAAATTGACTCGTTTAGTCGTTTGAGCCTAAAGTTATTACAACCCCAACTGTTAAAGTCCTAGTTATTACAGGGACACGGCAGTGTCCCTATCATATGTTTTGTGCCAATACTGGTGCATTTTTTAAAGAAGGTTTCTGGATTGTTTTTCTTTAAAAACCGGCGCTTACTTTCCTTTGGAGATATCTTTTTAAAAAGTAAAGTTTGGCCTGCATCAGAAACAGATAACATTGGTTATTTTATTTTTATTATTTCGTCCTAAGCAGCATAAGATTTACTGCACGAACGGAGCGCATTAAATTAAGGAAAATTTTAAGAACACGGGTTTACTGAATAACATTTGTTGAAGCCATGTTATATTCCGCAAGCTCGTAAATAAAATAGGCACGTGCTAGTCCACATTATTTCGTTTAACGCCATACGGCAACCTTATTTTTGCTTGATTTTCGAGACAACGAAATAAAAAAGATATACCTCTCATCTATATTGCTGAATAAATTCTTCGATAGCTGGTAGAATGGCTTGCCATGTAGCTAGATTTTTAATTTAGCGTAAACTGAGCTATCGTTAGTTGTATTTGCCTAGAAGCAAAGGTTTAATCAGGGAGATTCGTGGGTCGGATCTAGGCGGGGCCTCGGGGGGCACGGGCGGCACCTCGAAGGGGGCGCGGGAGGGGAGCGGCGCATCGCACCTGGTAAAGGCGCATCGTATCGGGGGTTGGATGGGGCGGGGTGCAGAACTTCGCCGTGGGAGGGGTGTGCGACCCCTCCGAGGGGGGAAGGCGGAATCTCTGGGAGATGCGGCGCCTGGGGAGGCTGCGGGTTGAGGGATGTGCGGCGCCTCGAGAGGGGAGTGGTAGAAGCATCAGCTACGGCGCATCGGCGTGGTGTTGTACCTCGGGGCGGGAAGCTACGGCGCCTCGCGGGGATGCGTAGGAAAACCTTGTGTAACAGCAGCATTTGAATTAAAAATTATTTCGGAACACGTAGGTAACATAAATTTAAATTTTCAAGCATTGTTCCTGGATTTTACATCAATAAGCATATGTATTGTACATCGTAGTGTTGTTATTATACTAAAGGCCATTGTTATTATAGTAAATATTAAAGGGCTCTCTGCCATACATGGTTGCAATACTAATGAAATTTTGGAAATATTTGTGATTGCTAACATTATGATACCAAAAGTTAAGTACGAATTTGAGAATTGGTTTTTCTTTCTATTTTTTCAGTTTTAAATAACTTCATTGCTACTGTTAATATAAACCAGTTGATAGTGAGCGCAGCGACATAAAACGGTGCGAATGTGGCTGGTGTGACCGCAGGTACTATTTTTAGAGTACCTTTAAATAGCTGGCTACTAGCTCTGAAACGCAGTTGCTCTGACTAAAAAGTGTTATAGGGCAAAGTTGTCACTCAATATGACCTTCATTATCTAATTCCACGGCTCCGCGAAGCTTCATGGGTGCATTCCTAATGGCCAAAACACAGACACCCTAATTCGTGTCTGTTTTAGGAAAATTAGGGTAAAAGATAATTGTAACAGTGCACATTCAGGCTCTGCTACGGATCTAATAAAAAGTTTAAGAAATCCATCAGTCAATATTGAGAGTTGTGCGTTAAAGAGATAATGTTATTCGCTATACAGAATGGACTTGTTGCACACATGACGATTGAGACTCTGCCAGCTACGTTGGCTTAATTTCAACAAAGTTGTCTGTAATCAGTCATGAACTAGCAATAATTTCATATAGTCGAAAATACAGGATAGAAACATGACGTTTTTTGAAGTTACAACTGTTATTTACTTCGAACTGTTATATCGAAAATGATCCTACCCAAATGATGACGAGAAGTCGTAATCAATAGAGCGCCAATATTTTCCTTTAGAAGACTGACCACTCCCGACAGCGCTTGTCGCACAAGGAACACCAGCGCCTGTGCCACTCGACGCATCAGCGCTACATTTCCCTGAAGTTGTGGGTGTGCTAATTCCTGCACTATTTACGCGTTTTGGTATCGAACCAGCGACACCTTGTCCAACACCGCTGTTGTTTGCTCTAAAGTGATGCAATTGATAGTGTGCCTGAGAAGTAAAATTTGGCACAGGAGGAACAAAATCTAGACAACTTGAGCTTCCAGCTGCATGCCCGGGTGCGATTTGCTGTTGCGCTGCCAAATTAGTTGCAGCTGCGAATGGCGACGACCTTTTGTGCTCAAACAATGACGACGGTACCACGTAGCTGTTGCAGAAATCACCATTAACGCTAGGGCAATTTAATAGCGAAACTTCTCCTGGGCTTACCTAAAGCAAAATAAAAAAAAATATAAATACCAACGGCAGCACAAGCATAGGAGATGCAATCGTTAGTTTTTTGCTTAACACAATCTTTTACATGTCGGCATTACAAACTTACTGTAAGACGTAACAATTCTAGCGAATCATCAAAGTACCAGAAAGATTATGATATACCAACAATCTATTAAGAGTAACATTATGGCCATTTGAAGCATATTCTAAATGTTTAATGTCTATTGGTTCTTTTGTCGACCATGGGATAATTCTCCAACCGATTTAAGGATATTCCTGCTCTACGCAGTTAAATTACTACGTACGATCGCAATCAGTTATATCGAAATAGTAACCAAAACATCATGTAATTGCTGAATCCAATATTATGTTACAGCATCGATAACATTTCAAAACTATAGGACCCTTTATTTATCACTCGAATGGAAAAACGAAAACTTTCGGAAATTATAAAGCCTAACAGTTGTATTCTGGGACGCATACCACGCATGTATTATTTAAATACTGTCATCAGATCCATCAACCTCGAAAGTTTATTGAAACATTCGTATCCTAAACGTACAAATAAATTTGAAAAATGCCTTAATTTTTCAATTTTTTGTGCCAGTATCTAGCAATTTAGCTCTATACATCGTCACAGTGATACAATTGAGGTTCAGTATAATAAAACCAAGTTTAACGGGTTAAATAGCCATATAAGAACGTAGTTCACTGTCAGCAAGATGAAACTAACAGATGCAATAAATGATTTTAGCACTGAATCAACGAAAAAAGTGAAATTAAATGATCGAATCTAAAAATAGCAGAATTCATTTACTTTAGATATAAACCACTAAAGTTAATAAATTGTTTCTTAAACGCGGACGCAGCCGATGCAGCCATGAATGAGGTATAGCGCGAATTTTGAGGCAATTCATCAAAATTTTAGCTTCAATTGGAATCTTAGAAAAATAGTCGTTTTGTGTCAAATGTGATCCTTTTTTGCGAAGTAACGTTAAATATTGCTAGGGGTATTAAAACAGGCAGAATCCACTGTTTGTCACAGATATTGAGCAAGCATTCAACATTCAAGCGAACAACGCGATAGTTTCGAGCGCGAGCCACGCGCGAGTTTCAAGCGAGCAGCGGTCGACTTTTGAGCGAGCAGCGGGCGGTCGACTTTTGAGCGAGCTGCGGGCGGTCGACTTTTGAGCGGCGGCGGGCGGTCGACTTTTGAGCGACAGCGGGCGGTCGACTTTTGAGCGAGCAGCGGGCGGTCGAGTTTTAACGAGCAGCGGGCGGTCGACTTTTGAGCGAGCAGCGGGCGGTCGACTTTTGAGCGAGCAGCGGGCGGTCGACTTTTGAGCGAGCAGCGGGCGGTCGACTTTTGAGCGAGCAGCGGGCGGTCGACTTTTCGACGAGCAGCGGGCGGTCGACTTTTGAGCGAGCAGCGGGCGGTCCGTTCGTCGAGCAGCGGGCGGTCGACTTTTGTGCGAGCAGCGGTCGGTCGACTTTTGAGCGAGCTGCGTGCGGTCGACTTTTGAGCGAGCAGCGGGCGGTCGACTTTTGAGCGAGCAGCGGGCGGTCGACTTTTGAGCGAGCAGCGGGCGGTCGACTTTTGAGCGAGCAGCGGGCGGTCGACTTTGAGCGAGCAGCGGGCGGTCGACTTTTGAGCGAGCAGCGGGCGGTCGACTGAGCGACAGCGGCGGTCGACTTTTGAGCGAGCAGCGGGCGGTCGACTTTTGAGCGAGCAGCGGGCGGTCGACTTTTGAGCAGCGGGCGGTCGACTTTTGAGCGAGCAGTGACGGTCGACTTTTGAGCGGCGGGCGGTCGAGCTGAGCGAGCAGCGGGCGGTCGACTTTTGAGCGAGCAGCGGGCGGTCGACTTTTGAGCGAGCAGCGGGCGGTCGACTTTTGAGCGAGCAGCGGGCGGTCGACTTTTGAGCGGCAGCGGGCGGTGAGACTTTGAGCGAGCAGCGGGCGGTCGACTTTGAGGGAGCGAGCAGCGGGCGGTCGACTTTTGAGCGAGCAGCGGGCGGTCGACTTTGGAGCGAGCAGCGGGCGGTCGACTTTTGAGCGAGCAGCGGGCGGTCGACTTTTGAGCGAGCAGCGGGCGGTCGACTTTTGAGCGAGCAGCGGGCGGTCGACTTTTGAGCGAGCAGCGGGCGGTCGACTTTTGAGCGAGCAGCGGGCGGTCGACTTTTGAGCGAGCAGCGGGCGGTCGACTTTTGAGCGGGGCAGCGGTCGGCTTTTGAGCGGCGAGCAGTGGTCGACTTTTGAGCGGCGAGCAGGGGTCGACTTTTGAGCGGCGAGCAGCGGTCGACTTTTGAGCGGCGAGCAGTGGTCGACTTTTGAGCGGCGAGCAGTGGTCGACTTTTGAGCGGCGAGCAGTGGTCGACTTTTGAGCGGCGAGCAGTGGTCGACTTTTGAGCGGCGAGCAGTGGTCGACTTTTGAGCGGCGAGCAGTGGTCGACTTTTGAGCGGCGAGCAGCGGTCGACTTTTGAGCGGCGAGCAGCGGTCGACTTTTGAGCGGCGAGCAGCGGTCGACTTTTGAGCGGCGGGCAGGGGTCGAGTATTGAGCGGCGAGGACGGCGGTGACGAACTGAGCGGCGAGCAGCGGTCGACTTTTGAGCGGCGAGCAGCGGTCGACTTTTGAGCCGGCGAGCAGCGGTCGACTTTTGAGCGGCGAGCTGAGGTCGACTTTTGAGCGGCGAGCAGCGGTCGACTTTTGAGCGGCGAGCAGCGGTCGACTGTTGAGCGGCGAGCAGCGGTCGGCGTTTGAGCGGCGGGCAGCGGGCGCCTGTTGAGCGGGGAGCAGCGGTCGACTTTTGAGCGTCGTGAAGCGGTCGACTTTTGAGCGGCGAGCAGCGGTCGACTTTTGAGCGGCGAGCAGCGGTCGACTTTTGAGCGGCGAGCAGCGGGCGGTCGACGGACTTTTGAGCGAGCAGCGGGCGGTCGACGGACTTTTGAGCGAGCAGCGGGCGGTCGACGGACTTTTGAGCGAGCAGCGGTCGGTCGAAGGACTTTTGAGCGAGCAGCGGGCGGTCGACGGACTTTTGAGCGAGCAGCGGGCGGTCGGACGGACTTTTGAGCGAGCAGCGGGCGGTCGACGGACTTTTGAGCGACAGCGGGCGGTCGACGGACTTTTGAGCGAGCAGCGGGCGCTCGATGGACTTTTGAGCGGGGCAGCGGTCGACTTTTGAGCGGGGCAGCGGTCGACTTTTGAGCGGGGCAGCTGTCGACTTTTGAGCGGGGCAGCTGTCGACTTTTGAGCGGGGCAGCGGGCGGTCGAATTTCGACGGGGAGGGACTTTTGAGGGAACAGCGGGCGGTCGACGGACTTTTGAGCGAGCAGCGGGCGGTCAGACCGGACTTTTGAGCGAGCAGCGGGCGGTCGACGGACTTTTGAGCGAGCAGCGGGCGGTCGACGGACTTTTGAGCGAGCAGCGGGCGGTCGACGGACTTTTGAGCGAGCAGCGGGCGGTCGACGGACTTTTGAGCGAGCAGCGGGCGGTCGACGGACTTTTGAGCGAGCAGCGGGCGGTCAACGGACATATGAGCGCGCAGCGTGCGGTCGACGGACTTTTGAGCGAGCAGCGGGCGGTCGACGGACTTTTGAGCGAGCATAGGGCGGTCGACTGACTTTTGATGCGAAGCAGCGGGCGGTCGACGGACTTTTGAGCGAGCAGCGGGCGGGTCGACGGACTTTTGTGAGCGAGCAGCGGGCGGTCGACGGACTTTTGAGCGAGACAGCGGGCGGTCGACGGACTTTTGAGCGAGCAGCGGGCGGTCGACGGACTTTTGAGCGAGCAGCGGGCGGTCGACGGACTTTTGAGAGAGCACCGGGCGGTCTACGGACTTTTGAGCGAGCAGCGGGCGGTCGACGGAATTTTGAGCGGGGCAGCGGGCGGTCGACGGACTTTTGAGCGAGCAGCGGGCGGTCGACGGACTTTTGAGCGAGCAGCGGGCGGTCGACGGACTTTTGAGCGAGCAGCGGGCGGTCGACGGACTTTTGAGCGAGCAGCGGGCGGTCGACGGACTTTTGAGCGAGCAGCGGGCGGTCGACGGAGCTTTTGAGCGAGCAGCGGGCGGTCGACGGACTTTTGGAGCGGAGCAGCGGGCGGTCGACGGACTTTTGAGCGAGCAGCGGGCGGTCGACGGACTTTTGAGCGAGACAGCGGGCGGTCGACGGACTTTTGAGCGAGCAGCGGGCGGTCGACGGACTTTTGAGCGAGCAGCGGGCGGTCGACGCACTTATGAGCGAGCAGCGGGCGGTCGACGGACTTTTGAGCGAGCAGCGGGCGGTCGACGGACTTTTGAGCGAGCAGCGGGCGGTCGACGGACTTTTGAGACGAGCAGCGGGCTGTCGACGGACTTTTGCGCGAGCAGCGGGCGGTCGACGGACTTTTGAGCGAGCAGCGGGCGGTCGACGGACTTTTGAGCGAGCAGCGGGCGGTCGACGGACTTTTGAGGCGAGCAGCGGGCGGTCGACGGACTTTTGAGCGAGCAGCGGGCGGTCGACGGACTTTTGAGCGAGCAGCGGGCGGTCGACGGACTTTTGAGCGAGCAGCGGGCGGTCGACGGACTTTTGAGCGAGCAGCGGGCGGTCGACGGACTTTTGAGACGAGCAGCGGGCGGTCGACGGACTTTTGAGCGAGCAGCGGGCGGTCGACGGACTTTTGAGCGAGCAGCGGGCGGTCGACGGACTTTTGAGCGAGCAGCGGGCGGTCGACGGACTTTTGAGCGAGCAGCGGGCGGTCGACGGACTTTTGAGCGAGCAGCGGGCGGTCGACGGACTTTTGAGCGAGCAGCGGGCGGTCGACGGACTTTTGAGCGAGCAGCGGGCGGTCGACGGACTTTTGAGCGAGCAGCGGGCGGGTCGACGGACTTTTGAGCGAGCCGCGGGCGGTCGACGGACTTTTGAGCGAGCAGCGGGCGGTCGACGGACTTTTGAGCGAGCAGCGGGCGGTCGACGGACTTTTGAGCGAGCAGCGGGCGGTCCGACGGACTTTTTGAGCGGAGCAGCGGGCGGTCGACGGACTTTTGAGCGGGGCAGCGGGCGGTAGACGGCCTTTTGATCGGGGCAGCGGGCGGTCGACGGACTTTTGCGAGCGGGGCAGCGGGCGGTCGACGGACTTTTGAGCGGGGCAGCGGGCGGTCGACGGACTTTTGAGCGGGGCAGCGGGCGGTCGACGGACTTTTGAGCGGGGAAGAGGGCGGTCGACGGACTTTTGAGCGGGGCAGCGGACGGTCGACGGACTTTTGAGCGGGGCACCGGGCGCTCGAAGGACTATTGAGCGGGGCGGCGGTCGACGGCCTTTTGAGCGTGTCAGCGGGCGGTCGACGGACTTTTGAGCGGGGCAGCGGGCGGTCGACGGACTTTTGAGCGGGGCAGCGGGCGGTCGACGGACTTTTGAGCGGGGCAGCGGGCGGTCGACGGACTTTTGAGCGGGGCAGAGGGAGGTCGACGGAATGTTGAGCGAGCGGGGCAGCGGGCGGTCGACGGACTTTTGAGCGGGGCAGCGGGCGGTCGACGGACTTTTGAGCGGCGAGCAGTGGTCGACTTTTGAGCGGCGAGCAGTGGTCGACTTTTGAGCGGCGAGCAGTGGTCGACTTTTGAGCGGCGAGCAGTGGTCGACTTTTGAGCGGCGAGCAGTGGTCGACTTTTGCGCGGCGAGCAGTGGTCGACTTTTGAGCGGCGAGCAGTGGTCGACTTTTGAGCGGCGAGCAGTGGTCGACTTTTGAGCGGCGAGCAGTGGTCGACTTTTGAGCGGCGAGCAGTGGTCGACTTTTGAGCGGCGAGCAGTGGTCGACTTTTGAGCGGCGAGCAGTGGTCGACTTTTGAGCGGCGAGCAGTGGTCGACTTTTGAGCGGCGAGCAGTGGTCGACTTTTGAGCGGCGAGCAGTGGTCGACTTTTGAGCGGCGAGCAGTGGTCGACTTTTGAGCGGCGAGCAGTGGTCGACTTTTGAGCGGCGAGCAGTGGTCGACTTTTGAGCGGCGAGCAGTGGTCGACTTTTGAGCGGCGAGCAGTGGTCGACTTTTGAGCGGCGAGCAGTGGTCGACTTTTGAGCGGCGAGCAGTGGTCGACTTTTGAGCGGCGAGCAGTGGTCGACTTTTGAGCGGCGAGCAGTGGTCGACTTTTGAGCGGCGAGCAGTGGTCGACTTTTGAGCGGCGAGCAGTGGTCGACTTTTGAGCGGCGAGCAGTGGTCGACTTTTGAGCGGCGAGCAGTGGTCGACTTTTGAGCGGCGAGCAGTGGTCGACTTTTGAGCGGCGAGCAGGGGCAGCGGCGAGCAGTGGTCGACTTTTGAGCGGCGAGCAGTGGTCGACTTTTGAGCGGCGAGCAGTGGTCGACTTTTGAGCGGCGAGCAGTGGTCGACTTTTGAGCGGCGAGCAGTGGTCGACTTTTGAGCGGCGAGCAGTGGTCGACTTTTGAGCGGCGAGCAGTGGTCGACTTTTGAGCGGCGAGCAGTGGTCGACTTTTGAGCGGCAGAGGGAGCAGTGGTCGACTTTTGAGCGGCGAGCAGTGGTCGACTTTTGAGCGGCGAGCAGTGGTCGACTTTTGAGCGGCGAGCAGTGGTCGACTTTTGAGCGGCGAGCAGTGGTCGACTTTTGAGCGGCGAGCAGTGGTCGACTTTTGAGCGGCGAGCAGTGGTCGACTTTTGAGCGGCGAGCAGTGGTCGACTTTTGAGCGGCGAGCAGTGGTCGACTTTTGAGCGGCGAGCAGTGGTCGACTTTTGAGCGGCGAGCAGTGGTCGACTTTTGAGCGGCGAGCAGTGGTCGACTTTTGAGCGGCGAGCAGTGGTCGACTTTTGAGCGGCGAGCAGTGGTCGACTTTTGAGCGGCGAGCAGTGGTCGACTTTTGAGCGGCGAGCAGTGGTCGACTTTTGAGCGGCGAGCAGTGGTCGACTTTTGAGCGGCGAGCAGTGGTCGACTTTTGAGCGGCGAGCAGTGGTCGACTTTTGAGCGGGGAGCGGTGGTCGCCTTTTGAGCGGGCGAGCAGTGGTCGACTTTTGAGCGGCGAGCAGTGGTCGACTTTTGAGCGGCGAGCAGTGGTCGACTTTTGAGCGGCGAGCAGTGGTCGACTTTTGAGCGGCGAGCAGTGGTCGACTTTTGAGCGGCGAGCAGTGGTCGACTTTTGAGCGGCGAGCAGTGGTCGACTTTTGAGCGGCGAGCAGTGGTCGACTTTTGAGCGGCGAGCAGTGGTCGACTTTTGAGCGGCGAGCAGTGGTCGACTTTTGAGCGGCGAGCAGTGGTATACTTTTGAGAGGCGAGCAGTGGTCGACTTTTGAGCGGCGAGCAGTGGTCGACTTTTGAGCGGCGAGCAGTGGTCGACTTTTGAGCGGCGAGCAGTGGTCGACTTTTGAGCGGCGAGCAGTGGTCGACTTTTGAGCGGCGAGCAGTGGACGACTTTTGAGCGGCGAGCAGTGGTCGACTTTTGAGCGGCGAGCAGTGGTCGACTTTTGAGCGGCGAGCAGTGGTCGACTTTTGAGCGGCGAGCAGTGGTCGACTTTTGAGCGGCGAGCAGTGGTCGACTTTTGAGCGGCGAGCAGTGGTCGACTTTTGAGCGGCGAGCAGTGGTCGACTTTTGAGCGGCGAGCAACGGTCGCCTTTTGAGCGAGCAACGGTCGCCTTTTGCGCGCGTATCGGTCGCCTTTTGAGCGAGCAACGGTCGCCTTTTGAGCGAGCAACGGTCGCCTTTTGAGCGAGCAACGGTCGCCTTTTGAGCGAGCAACGGTCGCCTTTTGAGCGAGCAACGGTCGCCTTTTGAGCGAGCAGCGGGCGGTCGACGGACTTTTGAGCGGGGCAGCGGGCGGTCGACGGACTTTTGAGCGGGGCAGCGGGCGGTCGACGGACTTTTGAGCGGGGCAGCGGTCGACGGACTTTTGAGCGGCGAGCAGTGGTCGACTTTTGAGCGGGGCAGCGGTCGACTTTTGAGCGGGGCAGCGGTCGACTTTTGAGCGGCGAGCAGTGGTCGACTTTTGAGCGGCGAGCCGTGGTCGACTTTTGAGCGGCGTGCAGTGGTCGACTTTTGAGCGGCGAGCAGTGGTCGACTTTTGAGCGGCGAGCAGTGGTCGACTTTTGAGCGGCGAGCAGTGGTCGACTTTTGAGCGGCGAGCAGTGGTCGACTTTTGAGCGGCGAGCAGTGGTCGACTTTTGAGCGGCGAGCAGTGGTCGACTTTTGAGCGGCGAGCAGTGGTCGACTTTTGAGCGGCGAGCAGTGGTCGACTTTTGAGCGGCGAGCAGTGGTCGACTTTTGAGCGGCGAGCAGTGGTCGACTTTTGAGCGGCGAGCAGTGGTCGACTTTTGAGCGGCGAGCAGTGGTCGACTTTTGAGCGGCGAGCAGTGGTCGACTTTTGAGCGGCGAGCAGTGGTCGACTTTTGAGCGGCGAGCAGTGGTCGACTTTTGAGCGGCGAGCAGTGGTCGACTTTTGAGCGGCGAGCAGTGGTCGACTTTTGAGCGGCGAGCAGTGGTCGACTTTTGAGCGGCGAGCAGTGGTCGACTTTTGAGCGGCGAGCAGTGGTCGACTTTTGAGCGGCGAGCAGTGGTCGACTTTTGAGCGGCGAGCAGTGGTCGACTTTTGAGCGGCGAGCAGTGGTCGACTTTTGAGCGGCGAGCAGTGGTCGACTTTTGAGCGGCGAGCAGTGGTCGACTTTTGAGCGGCGAGCAGTGGTCGACTTTTGAGCGGCGAGCAGTGGTCGACTTTTTAGAGGCGAGAACTGGACGAATTTAGAGCGGCAAGAACTGCTCTACTTTAGAGCGGCGAGCAGTGGACGACTTTCCCGCGGCGAGCAGTGGTCGACTTTTGAGCGGCGAGCAGTGGTCGACTTTTGAGCGGCGAGCAGTGGTCGACTTTTGAGCGGCGAGCAGTGGTCGACTTTTGAGCGGCGAGCAGTGGTCGACTTTTGAGCGGCGAGCAGTGGTCGACTTTTGAGCGGCGAGCAGTGGTCGACTTTTGAGCGGCGAGCAGTGGTCGACTTTTGAGCGGCGAGCAGTGGTCGACTTTTGAGCGGCGAGCAGTGGTCGACTTTTGAGCGGCGAGCAGTGGTCGACTTTTGAGCGGCGAGCAGTGGTCGACTTTTGAGCGGCGAGCAGTGGTCGACTTTTGAGCGGCGAGCAGTGGTCGACTTTTGAGCGGCGAGCAGTGGTCGACTTTTGAGCGGCGAGCAGTGGTCGACTTTTGAGCGGCGAGCAGTGGTCGACTTTTGAGCGGCGAGCAGTGGTCGACTTTTGAGCGGCGAGCAGTGGTCGACTTTTGAGCGGCGAGCAGTGGTCGACTTTTGAGCGGCGAGCAGTGGTCGACTTTTGAGCGGCGAGCAGTGGTCGACTTTTGAGCGGCGAGCAGTGGTCGACTTTTGAGCGGCGAGCAGTGGTCGACTTTTGAGCGGCGAGCAGTGGTCGACTTTTGATCGGCGAGCAGTGGTCGACTTTTGAGCGGCGAGCAGTGGTCGACTTTTGAGCGGCGAGCAGTGGTCGACTTTTGAGCGGCGAGCAACGGTCGCCTTTTGAGCGAGCGACGGTCGCCTTTTGAGCGAGCAACGGTCGCCTTTTGAGCGAGCAACGGTCGCCTTTTGAGCGAGCAACGGTCGCCTTTTGAGCGAGCAACGGTCGCCTTTTGAGCGAGCAACGGTCGCCTTTTGAGCGAGCAACGGTCGCCTTTTGAGCGAGCAGCGGTCGCCTTTTGAGCGAGCAGCGGTCGCCTTTTGAGCGAGCAGCGGTCGCCTTTTGAGCGAGCAGCGGTCGCCTTTTGAGCGAGCAGCGGTCGCCTTTTGAGCGAGCAGCGGTCGCCTTTTGAGCGAGCAACGGTCGCCTTTTGAGCGAGCAACGGTCGCCTTTTGAGCGAGCAACGGTCGCCTTTTGAGCGAGCAACGGTCGCCTTTTGAGCGAGCAACGGTCGCCTTTTGAGCGAGCAACGGTCGACTTTTGAGCGAGCAGCGGTCGACTTTTGAGCGAGCAGCGGTCGACTTTTGAGCGAGCAGCGAATGATTTTTGAGCGAGCAGCGAATGATTTTTGAGCCAGCAGCGGCCGACTTTCGAGCGAGCGGAGGCCGACTTTTGAGCGAGCAGCGATCGACATTTGAGCGAGCAACGGTCGACTTTTGAGCGAGCAGCGGTCGACTTTTGAGCGAGCAGCGGTCGACTTTTGAACGAGCAGCGGTCGACTTTTGAACGAGCAGCGGTTGAGCTTTGAGCGAGCAGCGGTTGACTTTTTGAGCGAGCAGCGAATGATTTTTAAGCGAGCAGCGGCCGACTTTCGAGAGATCAGCGGCCGACTTTCGAGAGATCAGCGGCCGACTTTCGAGCGAGCAACGGTCGCCTTTTGAGCGAGCAACGGTCGCCTTTTGAGCGAGCAACGGTCGCCTTTTGAGCGAGCAACGGTCGCCTTTTGAGCGAGCAACGGTCGCCTTTTGAGCGAGCAACGGTCGCCTTTTGAGCGAGCAACGGTCGCCTTTTGAGCGAGCAACGGTCGCCTTTTGAGCGAGCAACGGTCGCCTTTTGAGCGAGCAACGGTCGCCTTTTGAGCGAGCAACGGTCGCCTTTTGAGCGAGCAACGGTCGCCTTTTGAGCGAGCAACGGTCGCCTTTTGAGCGAGCAACGGTCGCCTTTTGAGCGAGCAACGGTCGCCTTTTGAGCGAGCAACGGTCGCCTTTTGAGCGAGCAACGGTCGCCTTTTGAGCGAGCAACGGTCGCCTTTTGAGCGAGCAACGGTCGCCTTTTGAGCGAGCAGCGGTCGCCTTTTGAGCGAGCAGCGGTCGCCTTTTGAGCGAGCAGCGGTCGCCTTTAGAGCGAGCCGCGGACGCCTTTTGAGCGAGCAGCGGTCGCGTTTTGAGCGAGCAACGGTCGCCTTTTGAGCGAGCAATGGTCGCCTTTTGAGCGAGCAACGGTCGCCTTTTGAGCGAGCAACGGTCGCCTTTTGAGCGAGCAACGGTCGACTTTTGAGCGAGCAACGGTCGCCTTTTGAGCGAGCAGCGGTCGACTTTTGAGCGAGCAGCGAATGATTTTTGAGCGAGCAGCGAATGATTTTTGAGCCAGCAGCGGCCGACTTTCGAGCGAGCGGAGGCCGACTTTTGAGCGAGCAGCGATCGACATTTGAGCGAGCAACGGTCGACTTTTGAGCGAGCAGCGGTCGACTTTTGAGCGAGCAGCGGTCGACTTTTGAACGAGCAGCGGTCGACTTTTGAACGAGCAGCGGTTGAGCTTTGAGCGAGCAGCGGTTGACTTTTTGAGCGAGCAGCGAATGATTTTTAAGCGAGCAGCGGCCGACTTTCGAGAGATCAGCGGCCGACTTTCGAGCGAGCAGCGGTCGACTTTCGAGCGAGCAGCAGCCGACTTTCGACCGAGCAGCGGCCAACTTTCGACCGAGCAGCGGCCGACTTTCCAGCGAGCAGCGGCCGACATTCGAGCGAACAGCGGCCGACTTTCGAGCGAACAGCGGCCGACTTTCGAGCGAGCAGCGGCCCACTTTCGAGTGAGCAGCGGCCGACATTCGAGAGATCAGCGGCCGACATTCGAGAGATCAGCGGCCGACTTTTCAGCGAACAGTTGCCGACTTTCCACCGAGCAGAGGCCCACATTTAAGCGAGCAGTTTCCGACTTTTTAGCGAGCA
The DNA here is from genome assembly GCA_030248225.1 of Trileptium ribeirensis. NCBI lineage: Eukaryota > Metazoa > Nematoda > Enoplea > Enoplida > Thoracostomopsidae > Trileptium > Trileptium ribeirensis. The sequence continues at coordinate 57,005 of JASANE010027350.1, forward strand.
GCGGCCGACTTTTGAGCGAGCAGCGGCCGACTTTTGAGCGAGCAGCGGCCGACTTTTGAGCGAGCAGCGGCCGACTTTTGAGCGAGCAGCGGCAGACTTTTGAGCGAGCAGCGGCAGACTTTTGAGAGAGCAGGCAGACTTTCTAGCGAGAAGCGCGCATCTTTTGAGCGAGCAGAGCACATCTTTCGAGCACACAGCGCACAACTTTCTAAAGAACCGCACGCGAACTTCGAGCAAGCAGAACGCGATATTTGAGCCAACAGCACGCGAATATTGAACAAACAATGCACAAATTTTGATCAAGCAGCGCGCATGTATCAAATGAACATAGATTGAGCACCGAGCGGACATCGAGCGAACAACAAGAGGACGTCGAGCTGGCAGCGAGCGGTCATACTGTGAGATGCGTGCGGTCATTAGGCGAGCGCAAATGGTCATCCAGCGGGCTGCGATCGAACACCGAGCGAGGTGCGAGCAAACACGGAGGAAGCAGCGGTCATTTTGGAATGTACTGTACTCAGTTAACTGATTCAATATTCGCGAAATACAGAAAGTGTGCTAATACAAACAATTCTAGTTGTCATCTGTTCGGCTAGCAAAGAAATAAAAAGTAAAAACTAAACTTACAGCCACTGGTGATAGCTGTGGTGCTAGTACACTAGGAGTGGTCGATGCATTAACGGCTAAGCTATCGAAAGATGTTGAGATGGTACGCAGCGTTTGTGAGTGGAGTCTGCATCGGAGACGTACTTCCTCAGAAACCGACAAAAGCGCTGCTAAATAGGGCAAGCTCTCTGAAGTGACTTCCAACCGATCGCTGAAAATAACAAGTATGGTTAGATGATGCCAATGGCTCATTTAACTGTACTCGTTGAAACTATTATTGCATGCTCGCATCCACTTCGTGAAACAAAAAAAATAATAAACACCTACCAATTTTGTGTCTACATTTCGAGAAGATGACAGTTTTTCGGCAAGTTCTGTAATACTGAGATAAAGCTTTTTAATACGCAAAGCGGACAGCTCAGCGGCTCTATCCACTAGAAGGATACTAAACTATACAGCTATCCTTATTAAAAGAATTCATTTTACGAAAATGTTTCCATTAATGACTGTAGTTACGTTCGTGACTCGCTCGAATGCAAATTGGTTTATCATTATTATAATTGAATTTTGAGCGCAGTGACTGAAATAAGTGTAGCAAAGAATTCTTCATGCCCAGAGTAATAAATTTCTACGGGGTCTGCTCCTGGTTTTTTGCGGTGATACGCATAAATCAAATTCGGCTGGGATAAACTCGCGGGATGGCTCACTCAAAAGCTTAGAATTTAAGAAACTATGTTTAAATAATCAGGTCAGCACGACAACTAAGCAGAGAGTTCTCGGCTCGTGCGTAATCCAGGTGTTCTATGCGATGCTGATACATGAATACGCAAACATTCCACATGCTACAAATCCGAAGTGTTCGAACGCAGTTGCCTGCCCAAAGTACTGGGCATCACCCGGCAGACTCACACTATGGCTGGGTCACGCACTAAGGATGGCTGAAACTCGGCTAACAAGAAGGGTAGCGCTAGCTGACAAAACACAGAACCTGAAATGACCATTAGGGCGAGCTTTTACAACCTGTTAGGAGGTAGTGCTGACTGAGATGGCGTTGTTATTTAGAGATATCAAATAGAGCCATTGGCGACGAGAATCTTTGCAGGTCATGCGTCGTCACAACGTGGATTTTTATCATTGAAATCTCGAAACAAGCGGGTTCTGTAGGAACAGATGAATACAAGTGAATACTAGCAAAATAATCAGGCATGGTAGAGGTCTAACAAAAATATATACCCTTTAATAGTTGCTTTCTACTGCCACTAATTAAAATGTTCATTCGCCTTAAGTATCGAACTGCAGTTATATGTAAGCCCGGAATTAATACACGGTTTTGATGCATGAATGGAATAAAATTGTCGTAATAATCATCCAGTAGTACCTGGCCTGACCCCAGCCCTCCAAAAGTGGGAGGATCACGATGTTCGTTCTCGGGAGAAATTTCAAGGTGAAAGGCGGGAAATAAATTTTGCTTGAAAATAATAAATATTTCCATATTTTCATGTAGTTTTGCTGCAGTGAATGTATTTGCGAGCTCCAAAACCGCGTTTTAGCATTAGAAATTAACGTTAAAAACATTTTGAAAACAAAAATAAAAATTTTGAGATATTAAAAATTTTCGATTAAGTTGAACATAGAGGTTTCGGTTTAGTTGGGGAACATGGAGGAAGATCTCACGAACATGGTGGGAGTCCCTCCCCCATCCTCACTGTGGACAGGGTAGAGTACAACGATGCTTTATATAATTTTAATATTTTAGGAATAGAATTCTGGTGTAAATTTACCTAAGGCTGCTAGAAATTTACTAAAACTTGCTCGACCAAAAATCCAAGAGCACTGTTTTTCTAATAAACTACATATGTCAAATTCATTTTATTTTCGAAATGAATAGAAAAATTTTTGTTTCACGTGAAAATCTTACTTTACTTACCGCTTTGTATACTTTGCCAAAATAGTTAGCAGCAGATTTAGCAAGCGGATGGTTCGGGAAACAGTGTTTGACGAATGATGGCGTAAACCTGTAATAACGTCAAAACCACGCTGAACTTTCCTTATCGGTAACTGTATGATATTAGGATGAAGTAATGCTGAAGGTATTCAGATATAATTTAGCTACAGAGATCAATAACTGTAGGGCAATACATCTACACAATATCATTAAGATTAAATAATCCAGATTAACGTTTGCAGACTTTTGAATCATAGGTATAATAAGAGCGGGGTGCGGCAGGAAGGATTACTCTCCCTTCAAGCAAATTCCGCCTCCCAATGCGGAATGCAATTCTTTGTAGATTAAAACTTAGTGCCGTTGTATTTTTTTCAATAATTGAAAAATAATAATTAATAATAATTAATTAATTATTAACGTATTTCTGTTGATTTTGAAATACGTGCAGCGCGTGCACGAAATGGTTGTCGCATTTAGAGCAAGCAAATATCGATCCCAGCGGAGAACGAGTATTTAACGACTAACCACTGTACACAGGGCGGGAAACGAGGGAACAGCGAGTGAAACTCGGGCGAGCATAGAATATTTCAGAATTTTTGTTGCACCGAAATTTAAGATCACGATGAATGTGGGGTTTAGAAGCTATCAATACAGCCGGGTAAAGTAGTGCTATGTTGCGCTGCAGTTAAAGCAACTACAGCTTTTTGGCACTGAATTCTATTACATATCTGTAACTACTTTATCGTCTCAACGCGAAAGCGTTGATATTCAAAAATCTATTAATGACACAGATCTGTTTTTCCTAAGCATTCAAAAAAAAGTCGCGAATAATTAATTTTTTGTAAACTGTTGGCGAACTATTTACAAATTTTTCGCGAGTGATTCGCGAAAAATTTGCTTTTATTTATGAGCGTGATTGTATGTAGGCCATAAATACATTGTTTGGCTTCATTATAGTAAGTACATACAGTCAGAAGTATAAAGTAACCCACACGATGAGAAGTGATTTATTGCTGTGTAACCGGCTAATTATAAGTTCCCGTTTTTGCAATGCAAGGGACAGGTGTAAGTACTCGGTCGCAATTGTTGTCCCAATACATTTGTGGCAACCATATTACGAAGATTAGAAAGTTACGAGAAATTGTCACATTATATTTAGTGTTCAATACTCGTTTTAGTTCCAGTAATATCAATACTCTTCAGATGTGATCTAGAGAATGATTCATAAATATATTCGAAAAGATTGCTCGTTGTAATGGAACAATTATTGTTCTCCAACTCGCATTCCATACTCAAATAATAAACACACTCACTGAAAGAATTGCACCGAAATATTAGCTAAACATGCTCACGGGTGCGTACGCTAGCACACATTTCATGTACACGCACGCAAAGCTGTACCATTACGTGGAGATACACAATTTAGTTGGAAACACCCACGCGCGCAAATGCATGTTACACAGTATGCTAAATGGTATTATACTAGTTAGCGTAAGTGTGCGCGTGCCTTTTTTGAAAAGTGTTGATGCTGGCCGTACTACTGCGATGCAACTCTTTACGCATTAAGAAGCAGACAATTATGCGTGCTTTTATACCATACTAAATTATTTCATTTTGGTTAGTTCAGGCGGTTCCTGTTGTCCTACACGGATCACATATCGTGCATGCCAGAAATTACCTATCCTCACAGTAGTGACAGTATTTATTGCGACAAGTTTGCTCGATCACTCCAAATATAACTCGAACATTCATTAGTAATTTGTGGCGCTTACAATACAGTAGAAATAATATACGCATAACATTGTCTGCTAACGATTTTCCTCTGTCAAATAACACCCAGATGCACGCGACGTTTTTTCTCAAAAACCAACGCAATAAAACGATTAGCTACCCTAGGCGCAGCAGTGGCAGGGCCCGTATTTGCCAACTCAGATCGTTACAACGTTGGAATGATTGCGTCTGGATATATCGTATTTAGCAATTTCTATTAAACCTAACCTTTGCTCAGATAGGTGAAGTGCATTAATTTAAGCTTATAAATATTTTAGGTACCCCAGCACTAATCGAACGAGATTACAAAAAATACATACGCTACAAAATATTAACTTCAACATAATTAGAAACAGAACAAACTTCAATTTAATCTCGAAAAAATTGTAGCTTTTAGCGTTTTCGCCTACGGCTAACAGGAAAGGTAATCAGAGATATGAATGTTCGCTTCTGATTTAAGATAGATATTATGATAATCGTAGTACAATATTAAAAGATAAAAACACTGTTACAAGCATCATGTTCCTTTAGCGGCTGATGCACGCAAACAACGCATTAGAATCTTCAAAATTTCAACATGCCTTACCTAGAACGCAGTAGCAAAATCGGCATAATAAGGTATATTAATTTTCATTAGTTACTATTACAGCTCCGTTATAATAATTACTAACTACAACCTAATGTAAGTCTGATACGATAAGTTAAATGAGGTATTTTTAGACTATCTGACATAAGGAAGTCCAAATATCAACTAACATCAATCACCTAAAACCACATCCTGAAACAGAAAACTATTCCCCAAAAACCTCTTTAAAAAGTTCATTGGTCTGAGATAACGATATACAGTGTCTTCTTAGAAAGTCTGTCGAACAAGTGGTGCGTGGCTACTCTTCCAGAACCCACAAATTATTTACAACAGTTTCTTGTAATTCTCCGTAAAGCCTAATTCGACAACTGCATATTTGTCTAATCAACCACATCCTTATCTCAAATGCTAATGACCAAGAATAATAATTATTGTACCTTTCAAAAGATATCCAACAAGTGCGAAATGAAAGTTGTGCTTAAATGATATGCCAACTTGTTGATCCAGTGGCTTAAACTCCCACTCTAGCGGACGGCGTATGTCCATTATGAGTTTTTCCAAGCGCTAAAATTAATTACTTGAAATTAATTTGTAGATTCACAATTAGTTAAGGTACAAAATAAAATCAAATTTATTTCGACTCGTTTAGGAAAAGTTCGCGAAAAATAAATTAACTGCTGTTCAACTGCTGTAAACAAATTTTACGCGACCTATACGCGATTTCTCCGCTTTGCGATCGCCATTTGCGAGAAATTTTAGTATATCTCTGACCGGACTGCACCACACGCTAATTTTACTAGCACATTTACTGGTGAAGAGGCCGTGAAGAAGTCAGTAGAGCTTTTAGTTACTTAGATTGTACAAAGTTACGTCTTCAAGGTTTACCATAGTCATTATGTTTCTTTGGATATAAAATATTTTTTCGGTAGAGCTTTTAATTACCTAGATTATGCAAAGTTACGTCATTTAAGTTTTAGCTTAGTCATGATAATGTTTCTTTGGATATAAAACACTTTTTCAGTAGAGCATATAATTACGTAGATTATGCAAAATTACGTCATTTAAGTTTTAGCATAGTCATGATAATGTTTCTTTGGATATAAAACACTTTTTCATTAGAGCTTTTAATTACCTAGATTATGCAAAGTTACGTCATTTAAGTTTTAGCATAGTCATGATAATGTTTCTTTGGATATAAAACACTTTTTCAGTAGAGCTTTTAATTACCTAGATTATGCAAAGTTACGTCATTTAAGTTTTAGCATAGTCATGATCATGTTTATTTGGATATAAAACACTCTTTGACGCCGTTCAGTTGGCTTACCCACAGAATGGGAAGGAGGCTTCAGGCCCCCCAATAATTTTTTTCACACAATTCGTAGAGTTTAATATTTCGAAATCCATGTATGAGCATGCGCAGAATTAATGATGTGAATATTAGTAGTTTTGTTTCATTGCGCTAATACTTAACACGCATTCAAAGACGTTTTAGTGACCTCCGCCACCGGGATCCGGAAATGTCTGTACAGGTATAATATTTTACCTCCTTCCAACTCTAATGCAAAGGCACTACGAAATTACAGAAATGTATCAAGTTAGAGCAAAAAACAGAAACTAGCGCACTTCTAACAAAAACTGGTTCTTGATTTCAAGATATTCACTTCTAATTTATATTTAAAATTTTCAAAATATTACAAAGGATAACAGAATACAAGACATTGGACAGAGCACAAGGCACGTAGGTTGTCAGCACAAAAAAACATGAACCAATGACCAAGACTGCAACGAAATAGCGACTAGTTAATATTTGTTAACAAGATATTAAATTTGTTATGATTTGAACTTAAGACATACCGGCTAAAAAATTTCCAACAATACATTTAACAGGCAGTGATTATGTACTCCCTTAAAAATTTTTTTTATGATGATAATTTCAGACTATTATTGTATATGACAATGTTTTGCTACAATTTGTATAAAAATATCAACTGTGCACCAATTTGTACATTATGTATGATTATGTTACCATAAGTTGTAAGAAATTTACCATAATAATATATGAAACTTGTAAGAAATGTACCACAAATGCATGAGACATTGTACATAATTTGTATAATTTGTTAAAAATATTGTAACACAAAATATGTATGATTATTTACATATCCATCGTAGAAATTTACACATAAGAATTGTATTACTTGTTACAAATTACTTTGTATGAAATTACATACAACATAATGTTGTATGTAATTTAACGCGACAATTACATTTATACGGCAATGACAAATATCATTGATCTACGTTAATTTTTATGAATTGACAAGGTGGCTGTATATTTTCTACAAACTAGTATCATTTGTACGAGTTTGTAGCCTGAGGTTATGAAAAATTAAAAATGTCAGAAATTTGAAAAACAATGAAAACCAGAGTTTGCCAATACATTTAGGAAGCGACGGTTTTGAAATGGTAGCTGGACTTAGGACAGTATTGTGGCATATACTGAATCACTGAGATAACTTGTAAACAAACCTACTTATAACACTCAAACTTCAAAACAAGACATAACACCGCAAAGATTTTTTGAAGCAACTGAATACCTCCTATATGCAGCACCGACACAACATGAACTATACAAAACAAAAACACGATATTTCCCGCAAGTATGCTTAATATTTATTTAATCGATTTTCGGTAGATAATCCTTCTGGGTTGATTACTGATATATCTACCTAACAGTTTTCAGACTTTTACTTACAAAGTCAGGTCGGACCGTTTGCTATTGATTAGACTCGCGACTAATGAGTGATCACGATAAATATTAACTGGTGTTTACCGTGATGTACAGTACCTGTTTTCGTCATATGTTAAAACTTATTTTTGTTCTATGATTGAATTAATGGCGGAAGTTTTTTTCGTATGGCTTTTACTATTTGAGATTGATTGCAGTAGTTAATTAATCTTTTTCCTTTCCTAGGACAATCTTGATTTATGACGCATTCGTACAGTAGAAAATTCGAACTTTGATGATTTTAGCGATCATAATGATGGTACTGTTAACGATGATGGTAAAGAGACTACGGTACATCCAAAGGTATTTTAATAATTGCAGCTTATTGTACTGGACCTTTTATTAATTAAATCAGTATGGCACTGACGATGAGAATGTTGCAGAAATAAGTAAACACAAAGTTGTAGGATATCAGTTAAAATGACAGTTCTTCGCTCTAAGGCAATTAGATTTAATTTGAATTTTATTAGTTTCAATACTATTGAAATGTCGAGCTGATGTAGTTATTATTATGGACATGGACGTTACGACAAAGAGTTGTGGCACGTCTGAAATCTTGTTTTGCATTATAACACGTATTGAGTTGCAGAAAATTTTAACGTATCCTGTAGTGCGATAATACCAGTCAATGTACACAAAACACTACTAAAACAAAATATACTTCATAATCAAAAATTGCGTGGGAATCCAGCGTGTGCAAATCCTGTTCGAGCATTGCGAGAGCATGGTCGTATAAGTCACAATCCTCTAACTGCAAAACAATAATTGAAACCCAAAATATCGTTCGATGAATCAGCGAGTCCTGAAAATTCATATAATACCACCTCATACCGAGTCAACCATACATAAATGTAAATAACCATAAACATACGTCACAGGTTATTAGGTATTCTCAGAAAATTAAATCATACTGTAGCAGACAAAGATAAATTTTGAGCGTAAATTTATACAGCTTATGGTCTAATGGCAACATTTTTACACTTTTGTTATCCCATCCTACGAAAGGACAATTAGTATATAAACCATAATATAATCACGTAACACAATTTCAACAGAAAGTGTGGCATCTTGAGCCAAGTAGCTCCAAGTTTTTCAATGTTAAGGACGATAACCAGCTAAATCAGTAAAGGTTACAGTATACAGTATACACTAAATGGTTCGATACTACTTACAGTCAGAATCAAAATCGAACTAAATCCCAATCGATCGATCTTCGCATTATCAAAATTCGGTAAATTAAACACAAGCTTGCAATTTCTGTTAATATTTTTTACATTAATAGAAAATGATAGTTTTTTTGTTTAAACGATAACGATCGAAATCGAACCAAACTTCGTTCAATTTTCGAGTACTTAATTTTGATTGTAACTGTGTACAAAATGCGTGCGATTAAACAAATTAAAACGCAACAAAAACCCTTCGCTCACGAGATTCGATATATCAGTAACTTCGTGATAAAATGGTTTTAAATTTCAAAAATGGTACGCTCAATTTCTATATTTTCTAGAAGATATGTTAAAATTAGTCATGTTCGCGAACCCTACATAACGTTGAAGGTTTTTATACCACAATTGAAAATTCACAAAAATTTTGCCAAACTAAATTTGTTACTCACAGTTGTTGTGCAGTTCTTGTTTATGTCTTGTGATAATATTTCCCTAACACGATGTACATCAAAACTACAGTCTCGGTTTTTTTGGATAAAATTTTTTTGTTATTAGCTGAAAATAGATCTCTGACTTAATCGGCCGGACCAGTCCAGACCGAAAATTTTGCTGTGAATGCATCTATAGTTAAATAGTATATACGAACCTGTGGTAGTAGCGATTGCAGTCTTGTCAGCGCCATAATAATTGCGCTGATCAAATTAATATCGTCATGTTGTTTGATTGCCTGAAGTACGACAATACATAAATTAATCATGAGTACGCATTATTATTACCGGAGTGGGTGGTACATTTCCCTCAAATATATACAGCTACTCTCCGCGCGCCTTCAGACAAAAACTGTGTAATGCTGAATAATATACTCTTAAGGAAAAATTATTCACAAATACCTTTGGGCCTTTAGTGCACTAAATTTTGGAAAATGCATAATTTTTGTACCAAATCTACATATTTCAAGAAAAGCAGGATAACACGTTATACTATTTTGCTGCGAATAGTTCCCTAGTTGTGCATTTTACTGCTTTAAGCTATCGCTATGCTGTCTGTGTGACGCTGACGGTAAAAATGGATTTCCACCATGCTTTTCTGAGCTATATTTTGTGGCGGTTAATATGCTGGATTACTGCATAATTACGGTTTCAGATGTGTTCTGTTTTGGTTTGTTCTTATTTTTTATTTTTAAGTAAAGTTAGTTCATTTTATTAGTTAGTTAGTCAGTAAAGTTGAATTTTCACGAATTGGGAATTTGCAGACCGAGGGACTTAATATGAAATTATAGTGTATTAAAATACCATAAATTTTACTAAAATTTATTGTTATTCTTCATTACGTTTTCCGATCGCATGTATAATTGTGCTTAACTACTACTACACAAAGTTTCGAGGAAAAGTCGATACGAATACTAAAATATTGAATATTTAATATATTTAAAAAGACTTCGCTCAAAAACTATAAACAAGAAAACAAAGATTATGAACATGAAGACAAAACACAGTAAAAAACTTGAGAAATAATTATAATATTGGTAGCTAGGAATTTATATTTACAAAGGAGTAGTTTGAATAATGGTATATTGCTTTATGAAAACGCTTTCAAGTTTTAGAGCAAAACGAATAAAACTTGAGTACAATGTTGGTTCACATAAACCATTATGCTTTACATCATAAAAAGCCTACGGCGAAGGTATTTTCCCAAAATAATATTTTCGGAAAACTGTAGCGGATAATTGCAACACTCGCTGGAATCAGCTTTAAGACAAGTTATGCTCTGTGGGCGTGACACATTATTTTAGAAAACTGAAAAGCCTTAAGTTATACCGTAGATTACAGATTTCTTCAAGTTTTGATGATCTTAAATGGCTACGGTAGATGACTACACTATAAGTCTCCTAACTTAGAAGACTACGTTACAAGCCTACAAACACTAATAATATTGTTTTCAAATCTTCATTCAGCCGTTATCAAAACAAAATATATAACAACACAGTACTTCAACGACAAACATATCCTGAAGCATAACCCCGGAAGGGCAATCATCTCCAGTGGTTTAGTTATCAATAAGCATCTTAGGAAAGCCTTACGCACACTACATAGGAAAGGAAATATCTATAACCCTTACTTGTACTAAAAGCATCAGGAGTTGTCTGTAATCGTTTTCTGACACGTCTCGAGCTAAGCAACCAAATACGACAAGGGCACGTGGCTGCAGTGCGGGATTGTATCGAAATGCAAAACTTCGTGCAAGTGTTGTCCATTCATGCAACAAGTCCGTATCTGTCATATCGCGATCACATGCCTAAAGTCAATGCTCCATGACATTAAATTTGAATGAACACATTTAAAAACTTTCTTTGGAGCAAAAATTTATTCTGTGAATACAACGAATAGCGAAAAGCCGTCAAGCAGTGAAACTCGCTTAACATACGTGTATGATCAAATTTTCAAGGCAACTTAAGATCTAGGAATAAATTATACAATATCAGATTAGCCATACTCCGTCAAGGATCAGTTTTACATAGGTCTAAAAGTAAATAAGTTTAGACACAGTAGACTATAATTGGATTGGGACTAACCATTTTAAAGGACAACAGCCCTTGCACAACTAGGTTATCCCACTTATTAATCGTGAGTACTAAAGTTTAACATTTGGTACACATTGAGCGCTGACGAAACTAATTTGAGACATGGAAAATATTGTAATTGGCACCGTATTTAGTTAATTAGTAGCTTGCCTTGACAAGGGTGGTGAATTCTGAGTGTAGAATATATAATTTAGAGAAATGTGCACATCTATATTGAACGTTAAAGTACAAAATGAGCCATCGAATATCAACCACGTTGCTTGAATAGTTGAGAAAACGATTATTGAGTAACTGGATACAGTTAGGCAATGTAGGCTGTCGCTAGATAAATTACTGCATTATAATCAAGTAACGTTGGCATGGATTCCCGGACATAGTGATTTTACAGGTAATGAAATTGCTGGTGACCTTGCTCAACGTGGTGCATCCGCAAGATTTATTAGATGTGAACCTGCAGTAGGGATTAGCTTTAGTAGTGTCACTAACTGCATTAAACAGTGGTGCGTGACGCAGTGGTATAAAAGCTGGGAAGACGACACGTCCTGTCGTTAAACTCGGAGATTTGTGCCTAGAATTAATACGAAATTATCATCCTATGTGTGCAAATTAAATAAAAAGCGCATGATGCAAATAGTTGGAGCAATAACAGGACATTGTTTACTGAATAAACATTTAAATATCATGAAGCTTGTCGCAAATGATTCCTGTAACTGGCGTCCAAATGAAGCTGGTACCTCATCACGCCTTATTCTCAAATGTAGTAAATTTGTCGATTTAATAAGGAAATTAAAGGTGCATTGCTTTATACAGATGCCCCCGATCTTTAGCCGAATAAAATTCTAGGTTTCCTTAAAAGAACTTCTTTGGAAATTTAAATTCATGCAGGGTTTCGCCATGGGCCACTTCTGGTGAGCGGATGGTTAATACAACCATTCATCATTCCTTCTACTACTACTACTATACTAGAGAAATGTGCACATCTATATTGAACATTAAAGTGCAAAATGAGCCATCGAATATCAGCCACGTTGCTTGAATAGTTGAGAAAACGATTATTGAGTAACTGGAACAACGATAGTAGAGAAACAACATTGCAATAACGTAGGGGAGGAATTGCTCTACAAAATGAGACCAAAATTATCTATATAATTCTAGTGGTTGCAGAGATATTACCATTTTTGTAGATTTTGGGTCCCATGGACCCATTTAAAAAGCCATTGTCACCCGCAGCTGCAGCCTAAATAATGTCAAAAGCAGCATACAATTTGAAGCAATATAGAGGGCGAACTGTTTTACAGAATGAGACCACGCACAAATATTATATTGGATCCCATGAGCCTACCGAAAACCCTTTTTGAATCAACCTTGTGGTGTATGTAATGACAATAGCGGCACGCCATTTGCCGCTACTTAGAGGATAAATTATTGCGCTAAAGAATACAAGTTCGCTCGAGTGATTGTGAAAGCATCATTTTCGTGTAGTTTGGATATAATGAGCCAATTTTAGAACTCGTTTTGACCCAAAACCTGCATCACAAAAGAACCGCGCAGCACAGCACGATATACAGGATTATAGAGGCTTATTTGCTCTACAAAATGAGTTCACGATTCGGATATCTAAGCCAGTTCTCGAGTTACAATAAGTAACATGATTTTTGGGCCGATTCGGGAGCCAACCCGAGACTTTTTGGCCCGTTTTTTTCAGTGGAAAGATGTTGGAATTGGGCTTCGTGCTTAAGTAAAAGGCACAAATAGAGGTTTCAAGCTTTCAAATGAGCTATCGCTCGAGTCAAGCGACCCAGACGAATGTTGAGCCATGCCAAAAATCACTGTGGATAATGAGAATTCTATGGTACACTTTAGTCACACTCTCTACTCAGAATTCGAAATTACTTACCACAGTGTTAGACATGCATCCGTAAACGTATTCTCTGCGGTAAAATGTCCGAAAAAGGTGAATAGAGATTTCAATTTTCCAAAATGCCACATACACAAAATTGGGAAACTCAGAAAAAATTGACCATACTTTTATTAAAACAAAAAGTGATTAATTTTATATTTGGATAGCAGTAGTTGCTTTGATCGCAAATCGGTTGATTTACAAAAAAATTCTGTCTGATCCGTTACACTGATGTCCATTGGTACATCAACACGCTGATTTTTCCGTTACTCAATAGCTGCCTAAGTGTTAGCATTGGGCTGAGCCGAGAAAAAGCCAAATATATCCCGAGATCAGACAAACCGTAAAAGGAGGATGGAACATCATTATTTTCGAGCCCTCCCAGGTCTTGCCTCTCCCGCATAAATTTTGTTTTCTCCGCAAGGTAGGCCATCCGCACCCCATGCATTTTGGACTGGCATCAAAAACCAAAAACAATTAAAACAAAACTTCATACTACTGTCCTTATTTCAATTTATTACTCATTATTCCAGAGTAAAATGAACTGCGGTTTGCCTAAGTCGACATTTTCATTTACGTAATAAAACAACGACGTAATGAAAGGCCTCTAAAACCCTACAAAACACAATATGAAATACCCAGTTTATCAATGAAGGGTTTCATATATCGCACAGTGGTTGCCCTAACTAATCTGAGGAAAAATTCCTCTCGGGTATTTCTGGCAACCTCCTCCCCTAACGAGATTGCAGCTGGGTGGGTTCCAACTCAAAGTCCCCAGACGCGATATTGGCCATGTGGCGAAATTAGATATTATGCGATAAAAGATGAGGATGCAGTCACGGCCGACTAGTAATGCGAAAACTATCAAAACTCCAATCGATTAGACTAAAAAACTTCGACCTATTTCCACTAATCGAAATTAATTTCGAACTCGATTTGTTGCTATTAAACAAAATTTAGAACCAATTTCGACTGCATTATTTCTGACCAGACTGTACCTACGCGCCATTTCGTCATAAAACGGATTCCCCTTGGTGACAAAGATAATCGAAAAATGGGTTACCACTACAAAGTTACTGACAGAAGTAAAAACTACTCGCTCGCGCACTAATATCGCAAATTGCAAAAAAATTGGGGAAAATTTAACAAAATTGGAAAAATAATAGTTCCTCAAAATTTTAAAAATTTACCCCGATCCATGGTCTACCAGCTCCGACGGAACTTCGACACCTATTCTTTAAAATATTTTGTTGTACTGGTGCACGTGTATGGTAATTGTACTGTTGTAGTATTCCTAGTATACAATTGTGAATATTAAGACAGTAACCTTCGATACCTTTGCTTTGAAATATTTTGTTGTACTTGTGTATGTGTATGGTTATATAAAATTGTACTATTGCAGTATTCCAAGTATAAAATCGCGAATAATGAAACAGTAACCTTTGACACCTATGCTTTAAAATATTTTGTTCTACCTGTACACATTGTACGGTTATATGTAACTGCACTACTACACAGTATACCATGTATGTATACAGTCGCGAGTATTGGCACAATAACAGGACAGTTGCAAATAATTGTTATAAAATTAACTTAGTGCTGTTTCAAACCTCGATAATTTCGATAAGAGCATCAGCAATCGATTCCAAATTCGACAATGTTAGTATATCGTCGCGACCAGTACCACGATCGTGGATACCAGGCAAGCCACTACTTGCGCCTCCTCCAGATCCAGCCGCATTTGTTACGGCGGCAGCGCTGAGCTGCGATACAGTCGGCGCAAGCATCGTTGACGATGCCGACAACTCAGCAGCAATAGCAGTTGCAGCCGTTGCGGTAGCTGAGCTTTGAGCGCCGCACGACGACGATATGCGCTCCCCGCCCATTGTCGCACCAGCAGCACTCGATGAAACAGCAGATGTCGAGCAGACTGGAACTACTGATGCAAGTGTCGCAGCAGTTGCAGGATTACTAGTTGCGTTAACGCAGCTACTGCCAGACACAGCAGTTGCGCTAGCGATCGCTACCACAGAACCAGTTGTCGGCAAGGCACCTCCAATCATTCCGCTACGCATATCAGCTGCTCCAATTGTGGTCCCTGAGCTACTGCTGAAACGATTTCCAGGAGCGCCAGCACGAAATGCAGTTAAAGCAACTGAAAAAACAAAGAACTAAGAATTTCAAATGATAAAGCCTGAGCATGAATTGTACGAAATGGGAATATGCCACTGTATATAGCATAATTGTATAATATGTAATATCGACGTGACGCTGCTGCACCACGCACATCTAAACGCGGTGCCAGTAGGAGGCCAGCTATCCTACCCTCATGGACGGACCTAACGTACTCATTCCGGACCATCTCTCTAAGCCAGACCCAAGAAGCTAAGCCAAATTAATTTATTGCCACAGTGGCGCCATTAGGTTCGACAATCCCCAGACGGTTAACGTCGGATCGTTCCCGCTACGACGTTCAGTGGGTGGTCCCCCGAATCCTCGTTCACATTGAACATTTGGAGCTCTCGCCCTTCGTTAAACTGTCAGCGAGCTACGCTAAGACTTGCGACCTTTCCGACGTCAAGCCTGAATGGAGGTCGTCGACTGGGAAGGCGATTTCGAATTCCTTTGGTACATATCGCTACATACATCATAAATCAACACAGGGACACAGTAGACATTTCAACAATCATTTAGTGATAAGCAAATCCTTATCGAAGTGGTTACACATTCGGCTATGGGTTACAACAATGCGGTTATACGTTCAACGACATTAGCGTACATCAATAATGGAAATGATATAAACAATACAGCACAAGTAAATGTTTCATAAAGGTAATTGCATTAACTCAAACCAGGGGCCAAAGCATTCCTAATCTAGCGTACATGGCCGCAAGCTAGATAATCAACGACTACTTTTACCTTTTACGAATACTGCAGTGACAGCTACGCCTACCTTACTAAAAAGAAAATCGAGGAAGGAAAATGAACACGTATGCCCAACATGATAAAGCTAACCCTGTGCCAGATGCTAATTGAGTTTTTTAATCTCCGACCAATCGGAGACAACTTAATCGAGACCGGAGTTCCGGCCTTTTCTAAATTTAGCCAATAAAATTTTGATTTGCGACGGCTACCGTACACCGCTGGCGCTCCCAATGCAAAGGACATTCCTTTGGAGATTAAGGTAATTAGGAGGGTCATTAAAATTTAATTACACTGTCTGGGAACGCCAAATTTTGGAAACCCTTTTGGTGTCCCAGACCTTAGTCAGCAAAATCGTCTCTTTTCGAGACGATCTGTCCTACTTTTTCAGACAGCTTAATCCTCCAGCTGTATGCGTGCCCAAATTTCTTTTTATCAACCCAATTTCAGATTCAAATTAATTCCATTTTATGGGTTTTTAATAATATTAAAATTAATTTAATTGTTAATTTAATATTTACTTAATTATTATATTAATATAAATTACCTATATTAGGTATGGTAAGTATAGTATTTTATTATTAAACCCCTTCCACACAGATATATAAATAACCCAATATATACGTATTAAATTATATTACTTTATTATTTTTATATAACTAACTTCCTATAAATATATTATTAAATTTATAATTAAATTATTAATATTTACTTAATATATAAATATAAATTTTTTATAATTTTGATATTAAATTATAAATAAAAACACCAGACGACTGGGTACACATTATATTTTATATAATTTTAAAATAAAATCTATAATTATTACTAAATTTATAATTAACTTGATACTGTTTATTCAATTTATAAATATAAATATCCTATTAATTTAATACTAAATTAATAAATACATACGCCAGACTAGTAAGTAAATATACAAGTAACCTGGCTAGTCCAAACCTCGGAAATTATAGCCGTGGGGCCTGAGCCGGAGCCCCTCGGCTCACCTGCAGGGAGCTGCCAGATTTTGCCGGGGGGGGCATTTTTTTGCCGGATTTTGTCGAGTTTAGACGTTAATTTTTCTCAGCAGGGGGCTCTGAGCCGGGGGGTAGCCGAATTTTTGCCGGGGGGTAGCCGAATTTTTGCCGGGGGTTAGGAGCTGGGTGGTACCGCCGTGTTGCCGGGGGGCAGCCCAAAATACCGCCCCCACTTTGCACTAGCCAGGAACTCTATCGAGATTGCAGAACGTAGTCAAGCGTAGGTACACCTACGCCTTTTTCATGCAGAGCCCATCAGCTCTCGATAGGATACATCGATATGCTATATGTGGATATCAGTTAGACCCATAAGTTAGACAAAACTAACACCGGTAATAAGTTTCGCATGCCCGAAAACACCCCAAGTCCAAGCTATCAGGCTCCCAGGACGTCACAATAAAAATGGGAATTTTGGATTGATGAACCATGGAAGCGCCATACCCCCGTACCCATGGGTTGCTGAAGAAAATAAACACCGGCAATGAGAAATAAAACCAACCAGAAAAAAATTCTAAAGTTAAGATAAACATAACCTTGCTTCCGTGAAGGGTACTAAATGGGTAAAACACCCTCATTTTGACCTCTGTCCCCGAACCAAAGAGGCGTCATACCCTCGTACCCATGGAACCATATGCCGCAGCTTAAAACCAATACCTGCAATGAGTTCAGGATGCCCGAAAACCCCCAAGTGAAGTTTTTCAGCCGCCCAGAACGTCAGAACAAATTTTCTAACTTTAGGTGGAGGATCCATGAGGGTGACATACCTCAAACCCCATAACTCTAAAACCGGAGTCTTAATCGAAAAACAAAAAAGAATCATCGGCATTTATCATTTTACTATGAAATAATACCAACTAGAGAAAAAATTATAATGTTAAGATAAAAATAACCTTGCTTCCGTGAAGGTACTAAAATGGGTAAAAACCTTCATTTTGACCTCTGACCCCAAACCAATGGGGCGCCATACCCTTGCACCCATGGAACCATGGATCGCAGAATAAAACCAACACCGGCAATGAGTTTCTCAAGCCCGAAAACACAAGAGTGAAACTTTTCAGAAGATCAGGTCGTCAGAACAAATTTTCTAATTTTGGGTCGACGAACCATGAGAGTGTCATACCTCAAACCCCATAACTCTAGAACTGGAGCCTCACGCGAAAACCAAAAAAGAGAGACATCGGCATTTATCATTTTACTATGAAATACAACCATCCAGAGAAAAAAATTCGAAAGTTAAGATAAAAGTAACCTTGCTTCCTTCCGTGAATGGTGCTACAATGGGGCAAAAAACCCACATTTCGAACCATAACAAAGGAACCAGACCCCAAAGCAAAAAACGCTCAGAGATGTACACGGTTCGAACAAGTCCAAGATCATGAAAATCGGTTAAGTCGTTCCCGAGTTATGGCCGATCATACACACACAGACAGATGGAATTTAAAAGATTTCAGAACTGCAACACACAATCTCGACTACGTTTCACTACGTTCTGATTACTTATTTTATATAAATTTTATATTAAACTTAACGACTTTATCTAATCAAAAAGTATATTAATATGAATCTTACTATTAACTATATGTATTTATTATACTCATAAACCGATATATATACTTTTGCATAGCGGCTGAAGTGTGTAATCAAGACGTCGAAAAACAAACAAACACGGGGCCCGGGGGTACAAAACGCCTTCGGGTTATCAAACGGACCTAGGATTCGGGCTCGGTTCCTCCAGCCAAATATTTTGATACCCGACACGTCAATTTCCAGACGAAAAAGGGAAAACGGGCTCTCGGGAAAGTCCATCAATGTTTACGTTAAAATAATCACAGGTTTAGGGGTCTCCAGCTGGCGCGAAGAACTTTTTTGTAGATGCAGAGATATATTTTCGTGTCGGATTCATCGAAGAGAACATAACGATAGGTAATATGCCCATCGGGAAAATTTTCCCAACTTTAGTGGCGTTACTGTACCTAAGGTGGGCACAGCGGGCTCATAGCTAGCTCAAATCAAACAGGTGGTCTGGAGAACCAAAATATAGTATCTATCTATATATAAAATAATAATTAAATTTAACTTTAACTTATTACCTTTAATTGAATTATTTATCCGATTTTCGAGGGTACTCCCAATTATTCTTTAATACGTCCGTGGATCCCAATCGGAACTCCACGGCACTAATCTCATTGGAAAATCAGAAGAATTTTGTACCAGAAAAATACACCCGCCCACCAACAATATCTCAACGGTGACGGAAACAAATCCCAAAACCTGTAGACACTATCGATTCACTTACATGCATCTATATTGGAAATGTGGCGAAATTTGACTATTTCTGGTGTCAAATTTTGCCAATTTTTGCTCCGGCACCATCGCGATGGGATAATAACACACCCAATACGGTGTTACAACAGTTAAACTAACTTGTTTGATGGGTTAAATAACCCAATACTCCCCATAGTTCACATCCAACAAGCAAAAACTTGCTTTGTCAAAAAAATTGAAATTTTCACTTTTTTGAGGCATTGTTTAAACTGGCTCATAGCTCGACAACCTCAGCATGATAAAAAAGTATAACAGCCAAGTTGTAGCACTCAACGAGAGGATTCTGAATAACGGTCATTTTTGCTACGAAACCACAGTCTTTAGATAAAGGTCGCGAAAGATACATACCCGGTTGGGCAAGTTTCAAAAAATGTGACCTTTGACCCCTTTGGGGCCCATTTTGACTCGGAAGACGTGGCCTTTACGTTTAACATCTAATTAAACGGCATAAACAAAATGAATTTGTGATGAAATAAAAAAAATTGTGGAGATCCAACTATCCAGTTAATGAGCTATCATCTCCACAGACAAATTTTTTTACGATTTTGCTGTTAGCAAAGCTATTATAGGTGCACACACCACTCGCTCTGCGTTAACTACAGCGTGCTACCTTTCACTCATAATATTATCCAATATAAAATACAGCATAATGAACCCTTGACAAACAGTCTCTGTTCACAATGTTCAAAAATGACGCACATGGGTGACGTGTAGCGATGTTTCAGATACGCAAAACGATTTCAAATATAATAAAAAATACTTTCCGACAGTTGAAAACAAACTTTCACAACATTTTCGACACCAATGGTGGTTTGTTGCGATCATCAACTTTTGGTTAAAAGATTAATATCTAACAACTATATATTAGAGAATAAGCTTACCAGATTTGACACTAAGTCGTGAGATGCCGAACAGTCGATAAAATTTCAGCAAAGAAAATTCGGTCAGTGCCAACTTCAACACACGCCGAGTCTCGTCTGCAAAAATAACATGTACAACACGCCTATAATAAACTACTAGAGCACTGATCAGCAATGAGTTCTTTGTTTGATGTTCGCTCGACGTTAGTTAAAGAAATTTCTAATTCAGTGCGAAAGGTTATATTTTGCTCAAAATCCGTTCGAAAATTTTACCGTGCTTTTTAAAAATCTGTTTGACAGCTTTTCGAAGTAGTTCAAGAGTAGTTCGCAGATGTATAAATTTTGTTCTATGTTCGCTCGATAAGGCACAGCAACTTCAAGCGAAAACCACATATTTAGTAATCACGTAATAAACATGCCACCAACGTTATTGGTTAAACAGCAAATATTACATGGTTTGCGCTTGAAATAGCCTTTGATCGTCTCGTATGTTAATTAAAGACGGGATGCAAGACAGGCTGCAGACAAAAAGGACCACATCTAAGCGTGTGTCAATAAATTATTGCAAAAACTTAAACGCATATTGCTATTATATTTATGAAACAATATACAGCACCGTTACATTGAAAAATCACAATTTAGGATCTAAAATCACAATTTTGACGATCTATGATAACTATATCGTCAGCCAAAGATACTGTTCCCACCGTGGGCAACAATTTTCACCTATCAGAGTCACTTTACATGACATGGGATACATAAATCTGCTCCCACAACACCAAAATCGCTCAAAATAACATTCTTGGGCCCCAAAATCATCACAATTTTGGCAATCTATGATTACTATATCGGCAGCCAAATTAGCCGTTCCCACCGAGAACATCCATTTTCACGTATCTTTATTACCTTACGTGACATCAGATACATAAATAAAGTCTCAAAACATCAAAATGTCTCAAACTAACATTTTAGGGTTCGAAATCACAATTTTAACAATCTATTATATCCATATGGTCGGCCGAAATCACTGTTTCCTTCGAGAGCAGCCGTTTTCCTTCTATCTGTGTCACTTTACATGACATAGGATATATAAATAGTCCCAAAACTTCAAAATGTCTCGAAATGACAAAATTAGGGTCCAAAATCACAATTTTGACGATCTATGATGACTATATCGTCAGCCGATGTCACTGTTCAGACCGAAGGCAACAATTTTTCATCTATCTATTATATCACTTTACATAACATAGGATACATAAAATCGCTACAACTGCGCCAAAATAGCTTAACTGAAACTTGTAGGGTCAAAGACCTCAATTTTGACGATATATGATAACTATATCGTCGGCCAAAGTCACTGTTCCTACCAAGAGCAACCATTTCTCACGTATCTGTATTACTTTACGTAGCATAGGATACATAAATATGGTCTTAAAACACCAAATGAGCGCGTGCCTGACGCAAAAATAAACAGGAAAATAGTCAGAAATCAGTTGTTTCGCAACCTGTGGCCAAAAGCTGAAAACGCCATCAGTTCAAAAGCTATCTACGTGAAACTTGACACACTAACTTTTTGAAACAAGACAAAACAAATTAAATATATTTTTGAATTTTGTCCTCAAAAAATAGCTGCGTCAACCAAGAATTATATTGGCTAAAAATGGCCAAAATGACCAAATAAGGAATTAAAACTGGGACGCAATGTCCCAGCGATTCATACAACACACGGATATAAACTTTTTTTGAAAGAAATGTCACAAACCACTACGTAAAATAGGCTACCTCATTTTTCCGTAACCATAATATATCATGTGATGAAGCCGAAAATCTTCCACAAATGACAAATGGGCATAAAAATTCCTCAACTACTTCTCTAGCTTAGGTATCATCTTATGACAACTATAGCCAGATAACCCACATAGCTGGCGTAGTAATTTTTTTCAAATGACCGCCAACACGTGAACTAGAACAAAAATAAATATTTTTGCTATCAGTAGTCGATTTTTGTAAAAAAATATGAAACCGCATTAGCATTGATGGAAAAAACGACGATCTGGGACGCGTACAGAGAAGTGAGTACTAAAGTTATGGATAAAAAATAAAAATGCCTACAAAAAGTAACTGTAATGGCGTGGGCCAAATTTTGAATCGCAATGCCAAATACACGTTTTTAAAACATGTCTTGAGGCCAGTAAACCCATATAGAGTGTGATATCGAAAAAATAAAAACAAACCTTTTTTTAACATATAACAGTGGTAGAAATCACAGAACACCTCTACCCCATAAAAGTGTCGCAGTTCGCGCAGCAAAAATATGAAAAACACGGAACGACCATGAATAATAAATTTTGTTTAGGGGGTCCAGCGGACCCACGAAATTTTTTTGATATTAACCGGTCAATTCTGATACCAAACGATTCGACTTGACGAGAGCTATCGAGTGATTTCAAATTCAAGTATAAGTTTTTAACAATACATCAACCCTAGTCCAAAAACAATTTTTCAGAGGTCTCAGTGGCAAAAATACTATTGTGGGTTCTCAGAGAACTCACAAACTTTGTTGTAGCCAACAGAGGTTTGTGGGTTCTCTTCCACAACCCATGTTTATCAAAATTATTAATAGTATAAAAGTATACCTATGTTACTTTCAAATAATTAGCGTGAATTTTCGCAACCACTTAAAACTATTACTTCTAATAATGTTGATAGAATCCTTTACAGACACGAGTATAATTTTAACTAGACTTTTTGATAATCAAAATTACATATTTTTAATATGCCAGAAAAATTGGTAATACAAATTGTCGACCTAAAGTTATGCAGAGAAAGTTCATTTTATGAAAAGCAGTACCGAATTCCTTCAGCACCAAGATTAGTAAATTCTTCAATAGCAACAAATTAAGTATTTCGAAATTTCAGACGATTTTCAAAAATTCGTCCTAATCCCAGATCAAACACAATTTATAGCAATCTAAAACAACACACGTGACAAACATACCTGAAAACGCTGGATCCGAACAAGTGCATAATGAATGAATGATGTTTATAACAAGTCCGTGTATAGATGCTCGAAGAGATAGCGGACCGCAGTTGACCAGAACAGTGACAATGTGGAACAAGTGCGGCAAATGGTTGCTCACTAAAATTAAGCTAGATACATCTGCAGCTAATATCACCGTAACATCAACATAGTAAAAATGGAACTACGTTCATGCCAACGTAATTTAACCTACCCAGACAAAAGTACCTAAGCTGCGGAAGCGACCTGACGGGAACGCCGACAGATAAAATCTAGACCCAGAGGGACGAAATTTCGATTTGACGCGGAAAGACGACATTTCGTTTGGACAGCGAGATTTCGTGTGGACGCGGACGGACAAAATTTGGCATGGCGAGGATGAAATTTCTGCTAGTAGATGACAAACGAAAATTTGGCTGGACAACGACGGACAAATTCCTTCTGAACGTGGAATATCCGTTGTGAAATATTGAGACACGAGAAATGTTCTAGAAAGTTCCTAATTTGGAGAATCAGCAAATTAAATCCGTTTCATCCACAGTGTCATACTTACCCCGATGTATAACATTGTGTATGCGTAACATGCATATTTTTCAGGCTTTAATTAATTTGTATCACACAACAACCAAAATGTACGTCAACCTCTGACCGTTTCAAACACAACTCTTACTTACTGCATGACCGACATGGCAAGCAGAGCATGAAATAATTAACCACGTTCTTCTGAGGAACATTTAAACCGTGTGGTTTCTACCCAGAATACCCACAACTGCTATAATGACATATGCATTGGGCTCTCCAACTTGGGGAGGCTGTGATTTCTCGGTTCCCCTGGTTCAAAACAGGTGCACCCGGTTCATGCCCCTGGCAAAATTTTGGGCTCTCCCGGTTCACCGCCATTTGTAAAAAATTTTTGTTGCAAATCGTTCCAAAGTACATAAAATTTGATCAAAATTTGTACTAAAATTCCGTTCTGAAGCCAAAAATTTCTCAAATTTTGTCACAATTTGCTTCAAAATCGCTTTTTATCTCTATCAAAAGCGTTTTGGCAGTGTTTCTGACACGATTTTTAACCGTTTTACTATTGGCAAAATGCCCCCGCCAAAATCGGGCGCCCCCGGTTCGGAACCAAGGAGGGGCTGGTTCATGCGCCCTGACAAATTTTTCAGCGAAAGAATAACCCAGCATATTATATAGTACATCAGTATAAAATACTCAAGTACCAAAATATAAGAACATGGACTATCCAATCATGATATATGTAAATTTCTGGCGGTGTACACGTAACTTCCAGCAACGAAATATTTCACGACTTTTCATAAGAAACGCAAAAGAAAACGTATCAAAGTATTCGTCATTACGAAATACTGTTATGAGCTGCTAAATCTAAACTGCGTTGCTATAGATTTGATTATGTAAAGGATTATGGAAATACATTGTATTACAATTGTATCACATACCGTCGAGAGAATTATTGAAGGAAAGGAGCAACAAATATCGAGCAAGAATAACGATATCGTCCCATAAAATATGGTCTTCAAGCGATGAATGCGGTGAGCTACACGACTTTTCCAACAACTACAAACATTAGGTATTACTGATTAAACTAGAATTAGGCTGCTGTCACAACAGAATTATCTAGAATTATTATTGTAGCATTAGTCCCTACGTAAATATTTGATACTATGCACTTTGAATTTCGTGAACTGCAGCAGCATCAGGAACCCGTAAGCGTGCATTTCACATAACAAATATATACATAATATATATGCACTTTGTTAGAATTTTAAACCACCACACGTAGTGCCAAAAGACTACAAATCTAGAGCCAAATTATAAAAGTTGAAGAAAGAAAATCCATAAATTAGGCACTAAAATTCTGGCTCACGCTCTTCTAAGTCAACGTCAATATTATGGTTTCCGTCCAATGTAGCAATTTACCAGCATAAATGATTGATCAGCGTCACCCGTGAAACACCGTTCCTAACATTTCGATTACCCATGAAAAAAATTCCTCTAAAATTTCGTTTCACCAAAATGGCTGATTTCTGAAATCTTTGGCAACTAATACAAGAGTACTGAAACACACAAAGAATAAAATTATTTCCGTAGCAGACATTTTATTACACTTATGCAAGTATTATAGTGTACGCAAAATACCTATATATATATATATATATGCTGCTAAACACCTGCCAAAATATACTCATTTCCCGCAGAAACGAGCTAGTGTTCGGTTGCAATAAACATCTAGAAAGAGCACTCCCGAATTTTTCGAGTTTTGGAAACTTCTCCTATTATCTCCATAACTAATAGGGTTCCCCATTATACAATAAATATAAAACGAATATTTCGATACGTTTATTACAAAAAAACTGCCAGGCTCCCTACAAACTTTTAATAATAATGCTTCACATACCGACAATCCCTGTTTTCTTCTCACAATGTGTTTAATTCAAAATTAATTGATGATTCAAGAATTAAACACAGTTGACATGTCACATTTAAAAAATAAAGTAAAAATTATAAAAAGTTTGGTGGTGGAAAGCCCGAGCGTAGGTCTGTCTACTATCTCTCTTTACGAACGAGAACAGAAACATATAGCTGAAATAAATTAACTCTGCTTGCCCTATGCCCAGTCCTTCATCGTTCATAGCTCGGAACATGTTCGCCCGCTCGAAAAGCGACATTCGATGCTGATGCGCGCTGCATATTGTCAGTATTTTAATTTACATTCATATGTAGGTCAGTCCAAAGTGTCCCAATAATGAATTCACTAAAGCGAACATGACAGCTGTACTAATTCCGACACTCTCTACTCAAAATTGAGACTTCTGGGCTTTTACAGCGTTTTGATCCACAGTGCAAGTCAACATAAATTTGAAAATAACACGGTATAAGCTCATTTTATACCCAATCTTAGGAAAATATATCCTGCTACATTGTTACAAAAAATTGCTTTAAACTAGACAAAAGTTTTTCGACAATATGCCGTAGTACTGGAATGGATATAGCTCAAATATAACGAACGTAAAATAACCTATAACAGTAGACAAATTACATAAATATATTTCGTTAAACAACTTAGCAAACATATAACTTTATGGTGCACTTGACAACACAATGCATCAAAAACAAACTTCAAAGATGGGGTCTCCAATTTAGGAGGGGAGTGTGGGGCCTCTGAGATTTTCAAGTGTCCCTTGGCAAAACCCGACTGCCTCCCCGTTCGTGCCCCGTGGCAAAATTTTGGGCTCCACCAGTTCATCGCGTATTGGCAAATTTTTTATTTCCACTCGGCAAAAGCACCCGCAAAGTACATACAATTATTTGATCAAAATTATTGGTACTAAAATTCCGTCCTGTAGCCAAAAATTTCGTATATTTTGTCAAAATTTGCTTCGAAATCGCTTTTTCTCTCCATGGAAAGCGTTTTGTGAGTATTTTTACAGAATTTTTAGCCGTTTTTCTCTTAGCAAAATGCGCCCTGAAAAAATCGGTCGCCCGCCGACTCGGAATCAGAGGGGGTGGGCGATTCATGCCCCTGTCAATATTTTGAGCGAATGGAGAGCCCAGCAAGTAGTATCAGATATAAGCCAAACACGATAACCCTGCTTTAGCCTTTAGCATATTACTCCGAACACAAGATGCACTAGAGCATCATCAAAGATCTTAGTATATAACAGAAGCATGGGTATATTTTGGTAAACAGCTCATACAACACTATGGTGGTATTGCTATGACGCCCAAAAAAGTAACCAAATACGTTTGATCCATTAACTACAATCAGTCGGTTATATTGTTTTTGACAATTATTGTCGCTTATAAACCAAGCTATAGCTTGCAGTGATTTGCAGCAAGAGATATTTATCGTACTAACGATAAGCTTACAAACAGCTCAGCAATAGTTATTGTTCGACAAATTTAATTAGCTTTATTAGATTCTAAAATATCAGCTTACCGTCGACAGTCTAAAGACAATATTTTGCGCTACCAATTTCACATTAGATGAAGCGAGAGCGACTGCTGTATCTGCCATAATTTCAGATTGCAAAGAACCTTGACCGCTAGTTAGACTTCGCTAAATTTACAATAAAAATAATAAGAATAAAAAGAAAAATTCATAACCGTTAATGGTTAATACCACGGAGCTCATTAGCGCCACAAAATTCTAGTAGAAACCGCATTCTGCGAACCAAAATTGCTTCGTCAAGTCTATTATTGTCTAATGTGTAATACTATCGCACTCCAGTATTTTTCAATGCAAGAATAGTTAATAAGTTCAGCAACATCAGCAAGAACTGATGGTAGAACGTTAAAATAGAATTTAATCTTGATAGCGATTATTATTGTTAGTGCTTTGTTTATGCGTAAGCACTATGTAGAAACAGCTAGATATTTATGTATAAAGGACACGCAGTAAACTTGGTCATCTAATATTGTATTAAACCGATATGTACCGGTTAACTTCTTGTCCAGCTATCCGTGAGCAACAGTAATCAAAATTACACGAAACCGGAAATGTAAATTTTAGCCAGAACCGAAACTGAAATTTAGTTGTACGTACCTGGATATCTCACGGGAGACTCTAGGTATATCGTCCTTCCCAGATGTACATTAGTTGAGACCAGGTATTTTTGACTTCCCTATGTTCAGGTCCAGGGTCCTCCAGGTACTTTTCCGTGCGACTAAAAATGGTCCAATGTTTCTCTGTGAGGAAAAGAATATGTCAGAAAAAATCCCTAAATTGTTGCCATGCGTGGTTATAAACACAAAAATTGCCGTCAGTCGATAGTGTTTCACTAATGTGCAGTATTATTGTATATTTATTGTGAATTGGTTATTTAAAGCATTTCGGCGTTTTTCGGCCAACATAGTTCAGCTGGGGTCTCCTTAGTTTGATTAGAGGGAAACATAAATTCCCCCACCCTCACTCAGCCCGATCTGAGGCACCCTGTTCGGTACCTCCCGGTACATCGCGGCAGTTTGAGAAAGAGAGCGTAGAGGTTCAGAATGGGTCATTATTCGATGAAAGCAATAGCGTTAACATGATATGCATCAAATACTGCAAAAACTAGCACTCTCCTATGCAAAAAATTATACCTGAAATTATCACTTTTAATGAAAATTGAGAAATTTCAAACGTTTTCAGGTTAGAGAAACAAATAAAGACGTCATAATTCCGACACTGGCCTCCTCAAATTAAACAACTATACGGCCCGTGCTGAAACCAAATTTCACTTCACTTCCCGGAAAATTCACCCTCACAGTAAGCCAGCACATTTTTATTCGCGTCAAAATCATGTTTTCTGAAAAATTTAGATGCGAATGCAGATTTCTCAAAATTGTTTTCATACTCCCCCATTCCCATCATCAAGTGGGTTAGCACTCACTTGCTAGCTAGCCCTCACGTTTCCTGTATCTTTGAGGGGAGGTCAATATTACATAATGAAAAAATTACAACTACTGCTATTAGTGTACTGAGGGTGTATTATAAATTTTCTGTGTTTGATTGAGGCCCAGGAAGCTTAAATAGAAAGCTCAAAATAGGCAATGACTGCCGACTAGCTACGCTCGTTCCGTATCATCTTACCGCAGCATTACTAGGCTTAGCTAATTATCAACAATGTGAAATACTCAAAACTGCTTTATGATACAACAAATTTATATGAGAACTAATAGCATTAGCAGTGCTTTTTTCATAAGATACTAATCACGAATCGTGGGGCCATAGCTTAAATAACGGTATAACTAACAAATTTAATTTTGAATTAGTAAATGGAACTAGTAGCTGGAACCCAAATTAGCCTGATAAAGAATTCCGGTTACTCCCTACTGTTATTGCATTACGTAAAACTGTATAGTCTGCGGATGTATTTATAACCGATATCCACAATAATATAAAATATAGAGCAACTCAGTTATGTTGACTACTTCCATTCCGGTTGACCAAACTAGTCAATTAGATACAACTTTACAATAATTATAAAACTTTGTATACAGTCACAGCACTAAAGTACGCTTAAAAATCAAAATATACTCCGCGGTAAAAATCGTGGTAAAAACCATTATATCATAAGTGATGACTACAAGTTTTACTTAGTACAAGTGAACCTGATTAAAACGACATAGAGGTTGGTGAAAGGTTAGCAAATGAAACCAAAAGTAGGTGTGCTAATGACCCCTAAAATATCACAAAAACAAGATGTCACCTATACTATCTCTTACTTGCATAGCAACATTCATGGTATGATAAGAAATTGAAACTATTAATACTAACCTGGTAATTCGCCTAAACATTAAGCAAAATTTCACATTACAAATTAAGCACATAACGTATTTTTAACATTTACAACAACCTGATTCACTATATATTTACGTCATATACAGAAAAATACCTTGCTGACACTGTGATAGGATAAAAATGCATTGCTCAAATTGATATCGTACGCATAAAAAAGATTAAAAAAGGTTACCTTAATGAATCCATCAAGGACCATATCAAGTAATTCCGGAATACGCCCAATATTACCCCATATTTTCGCTTGAATAGACGGATACATCTAGAACATAACATGCTGACAAAAATGTTCCGCAAATGGCCGATAGTCTTGTACAATTAAGAAAAAATGTTGACTACACATGAGGTAATGATTTGAAAAAATATACTTTATAAATTGACGTCACGTGTTTTGCAGTTGTTTTGGTCCCTTCATTCCCTAAAAATTTTGCTCAGGGTCATGAAACGCACGGTAACGGTTCAAAAAATTAAAATTCAGCGGTTTTCAGAGTAATTACGGAAATAGCTAATAGATTGCCCCTGATTGAGATTAAACAGACTTTGATAAAAGTGTTGAGCAACATAACTATTTTATTATCGGATCAGAATTTTGAAAATCTGGCCTCTCCCCGAAGACGGGGCGGGGTTTGATTTCCTCAGAATTTCAGCGGCTCCTCCCAGACCATGCAACTAAGTAAATCTTGACTTACCCCAGATCAAATTTTAGGCAACACCAAAAGTTATCGTCCTAACAAAAACAGTTATAAAAATCTCAATATTATGGCTATTTGGAGAGTTTATGACAAATTCTTAAGCACAACATAGCACGGCGTAACTAAAAATATGTAGCAAAATCAACGTTATATGACATGAAGAACATGAAAAATTAAAATTATTAACCTAGGGCTCATGGCTTTCCTCAGGATACCTGGAGCGGAATTCCCCCATGAATCTCCGTTTCCACCACGCTCAAAGCCCCCCCCCTCAAAGTAAAATTCTGACGCTGTGGAGAGGACAGGAAATAAATTATGCTGTTAATTTTTAGTCAATTGAATGTCGTTTTTCTGGTAAAATCAAAAGAAAAAAGTCAAGAAGCAATGAACTAGGAGAAGTTCAAATTGTTATCATAACCACGAAATTCATCCAATATTTCTCAAGAACAATGTACAGCCATTGCGCTAACTTTATTTCATTTCGTGGAAATAATTTTGCAGAATTTTTATGTCACTAGAATCGTCTACAATTGGAAACATTTAGTAATAGTTTCATAAAAAATATAGCACCAAATCATATTTTTATACACGCCGTATAATTCGCTTAAGATTTTCTACAAAAAGAAAAGATATAGTTGTGACAGCCGTAAATAGTTTATGAAAAATTCAAAAACAACATATAGCGACTGCACTTACGTCAACTTCAGATAAAGTAAGCGTTATCAGGGATTCAATGAGCTGAGCAACTTTTTGACGTTTTGCATCGTCAGCACCACCCGGCTTTACAAACCTAAGATTAAAAATTCAGTCTCCAAAAAAGACTCCACTGATTTGAAATAACTCACGAGTTTGTCAGTATCTTTGATAATGATTATTGAAGAATGCTGTTAAACTAAATTTGGCTCCATTGACAGTATACAAACAAAATCAAGTTCCATATCAATGAGCTAAACAGTAGTACTGTTTGTAAAATATCAAATTCACAAAGCTCCATGTGAAACGCCATACCACCCGAAAAATAATTTACAACAGGCCAACAAAGTAATTTCAAACAGAATGATATAGTCGCAACTTCTGTTACATCTAGTCTTAAAACACAAAAAGACTCGTTGCTAATTAAACTTTGCAAAAATTCCCGGATATCATAGATCGACGTATAAATTTGACATCGCAGAAAACAACCTTAAAATAAATGATTTACGCTATATTTCAACTGTCTATGCACTTTGTATTTTTAAGACATATTGACACCGGAGAATGAAAAAAGATGATGACTATAAAATTATTTAAATACCAAAATTTTATATACAATACCACACCTATTACGTTATTACTAGTTATTCGCTGGGACCGTTGGGTTCACGATATTTCTGAAACTCCTAGAAAACTTGTCCAACTCTACATGCACGTCACGTCGGTATAGACTGTGTCCTGTACATGGCGGTTGCAAGAAGGGGTGGGAATCCGCAACCCCCTCCCCACTGTTCGGCAAAAATAGGATTTGTCCATTATGCCCCACCTACTTTCAAATAGCGTTCTACGCCCCTGGTCCTGTAATAACAACGCTTAGTTTAAACGGATCGTAAGGTATTATTTGACAATTTATATTATTACAATTTTGACATTTATATTGAATTTTAACACAAACGCTGCATGTTTATGACACCGCAGCAGTAATCGAATTTTAAACAAAAGCCGTGCACAGCGGGCATCCTCTATTTTAGTTCACGACACAACAAGTAAACGCAGTTTCGGCTCGATCTTGACATAACTTTAATTATGCATAATAGTACGTTCAGTGCCCGTGTACATGTGTTCCGATTGGTTACGTTCCGATTGGTTATGTTTTTATAAGCACTCAATAGCGTAGGATTTATGTGGGTGGTTGATATAGATATGCTAACCGTTCATAGCGAGTACTTCGAAGCCTACTGGATGAAATTTAACGCTTTACTAATGTTCCACAATGATTGGGTATCTAATCATCGTGTGTTTAGCATAAGCGAATGGAATGAAAATTATCTGTATGGCGTGACGCTATATTCAGATTATGCATCTTAATGCAAAGGTGTATATATGTAATTTTGAATTTTGTCTACTTATACCTATTTTGTAATTTTTTATCGATTCAAACTATGCGTGCATAACATTTTCTTGATGTAACACTAAAATTTGACAGGTCAAACCAAACCTACAAGCATTCGCTTCACTGCTAAAATTATATTTGTTAGCTAAGTAATTTCACGATAAATAAAACAATTTTTGATAACAAAATAGCTCTTGTGAAAGGTAAATTTTTGAGCAGTAGTCATCTCATGAACCGGTTAACACGATAGTTTTGTGGGCTTTTAGCCACAGTGGACAAGTTATTTCCGGAGCAGTTTCGTATACCTAACTATAGCGCTTTCTCCAATGCTTAAAACTAACGCAACAGCAGCGGATGGATTAATATTTACGTGACCAACTGTTTTCAATCCAACAGTTATAATAAACACATATAACATGTTTGTAAACCTCCACTACGTCACAGCTGATATAAATTAAGCTACATTCGGTAAGTTAGCTAGTGTAGTACCGCGCAAAGTGATTACTTGATCAAGTTCGCGAGCCATGGAGTCATGTATTCTAGACAAAGATGTTTCAGCTCGATGCTAGACTGCCGGAAGCCTTGAACGCACTCTTCCAGGAATTCCAACGACAAATGTGGCTCATTCGCCGCCAGCTTTTCACTTATCAACTTTATAAACATTGTGTTGTTAGCAGGAATAAGCAAACCTAAAATACTGTCTTAGCCATTAAGAATATTTATAAAACGTAAAGTTGTCCCATAAAATGACCTGTTTTGTAAGTCCACGTAAAAACATAAGTATACTGGTCATGGTAACGATGGTTGTAATCGTCGCGATATCACGTTATGATCCTATCTGGTCTGCTTTAAAGGTACATACTGTGCCATAATGTTGTCAGTGTCACCGCATTGTATTCGTTTCTTTAGTAAATCGCTCGCCCTATCTGAAATGGTTTCTCTGAAATCGATGGAAGGGTATCAGCGAACCAATCAGAAACAGTCATTTCTGCTGCCTGCATTTAGTGCACGATGTATTAAATATGAATCCAGTGAAAGTTTGAATATTAGTTTTTGAAAAATGCACACAATCGCAAAATTTTGTGCGCCAATATTGCATTGCCCTATAATAAACCCAGGATGAATGTGCTGCTTGCAATACAAATGGATAAGCTAATGTCTGTACAGTGCTGCTGTATCATCAAGAGAAATTCCTGCCACATACGCAAATATATGTGGTCGTTTAGCGCAGTGATTAGAGGCGCAGGTCCAACAGCCTCGAGGCCACTTGTTCAGGCCCTCCCGTGTGCATAATCTAGGCGAGAGTAAGGCCACGTTCCTAGATTACTCGCCTGTAAAATGGGTAGCTTGCTCGGAAGTTAAACAGTGTTTTAAAGTTGGAGCTGGCACCGTTGCACAACTTGTAGTGCGGCACTATGGCTGCGATTGCCACGAAATCTAAGAGCATCACCCTAACCTGGAGACCGATTTTGAAAAGGCTAAGCTAGTTAAATAATGGGGAAAATCTACGGCATAAACTTTTTCATCCAAGCTTATGATCTCAACACGGTGTTAATGATTCTCATATCAAATTAAAATTTATTTTACTACAAACGTAAATTAAAAAATCTATAATTTTACGGTTACTAACTACAGGACAATCGAGGGAGATTGTGATCTCTAGCTAAAGCGTGAAGGGCGACGTGGGACCTCAGAAATGGGTACCATCATCATCTTTCTACGAGCTTGTCCAGAACTTGTCCGGGTCGCTGATATGCCAGTTTTGATTTCCTTACCATGCGGTCTGACCCATATCTCGTGAAAGTCCCACCGCCGCCATGTCTCTATTAACGCAGTCCATCCACCTCGTCTTTGGCCTTCCAAGCCGCCTCTTTCCATCCACCTCCATATTCGTCATTCACCGTATCAGATGTTCCGGTTCTCTCCTTTTCAATGTGGCCGAACCAATTAAGCCGTCGCTGAACGATTTTCCGGGGTAACTCGTCGATCCCTAGTGATCCATGGATGTGTTCGTTTCGAAGTTTGGCCAACACCATTACTCCCGCGGTCCATCGTAACATGCGCATCTCGTTCACTTCCAGTCTTCTAACCATTCCCTTCGTAGTAGTCCAAGTTTCAGCGCCATAAAGCATTGCTGATCTAACTACGGACTTGATAACTTTGCCTTTGACTTCACGGAAACCTTTCTATCGCACAGTATGCCGGTTGTTTCCTCCAGTTTGACCATGCGAACTGGATTCTGGCAGTAACTTCAGGTTCAAGGTTATTCGCCATGTTGACCCTGGTACCGAGGCACCTGAAGTTCTCCTCGTGCGCTGGAGGTTCACCTTGTAGCTTCACGTCTTCAGGTCCCATGTATACCGTCTTCTTCCTGCTGATCGTAAGTCCGTTTCCCTCCAAGGCTTGCCGCCACTTCTCTAACTGGTCTTGAAGTGCTGCACTGGATTCATCTGTAAGCACCAAATCGTCGCAGAGGAGTGTCTATGGTGCTCCAAATGTTACCAAGAGCCACGTACAAACATCACGATGACGAATAAGAATGGACTCAATGCTGATCCTTGATGGAGACCGATCTTGATGTTGAAATATTCAGTCGCACCTACGGCGGTACGAATGCAGGGGTAACAACCGTCATAAATGTCTATGATGAGCCGGACTTAATTTTTAGTCCGAAGACAGGTCTACAAAAAAGATGTGCAAATTTCTTTGTTTCTCGTTGTACGTTTCGTACAGTTGCTTCAGTACGTGTATCGCCTCGGTTGTGCTCCTTGCAGGGATGAAACCTCACTAGTCTTCTCCGATTGTGATCTGGCTTCTTATCTTGGTATCGATGTGCCTTTCCCATATCTTCATGGTATGGATCATCAATTTGATACCGCGATAATTTCCACAATCCAAATTGTCGCCTTTCTGCTTGAAGATCGGCACGAGCGTACTTTTCCTCCATTCATCCGGTATTTTCTCCGTCTCGTAAATCCGCTGGAACAAACTTGTAAGAATTGATACATATTCGTCCTCCATAGCTTTCAATTCCTCGACCGGGATGTCATCTGGTCCAAACTCCTTTCCCAGTCTTCATTTTCTTCAGCGTGGCCGCGACTTCTTCTTGCGAAATCGTCTGGGTGATCCCATAGTTCGGCTCTGCTGACTGCTGCTCCTCTCGGGGGTTTCTCGGTGTTCAATATTTTTCGTAATAGCCTCACCATATTTTCTTGATATCTTTATGCTGATATAAAACATTGCCACTCTCGTCTTTGATACGTTTCACAGTGATAACGTCTTTGGACTTCATGTCGCGTTGCCTCGCTATTTTGAAAACAAAGTCTCTGCCAGCATCACTTTCGATCTTTTCATAAAATTCTTGATCTGCTTCGCTTTTTGCTTTGGCCAATTCTTTCATCGCCTCTCTGGTCGCCTTTCTATACGCCATTTTATTCTCTTCCGTGTTGTCAAACTAAAATGCCTTCCTTGCCTCCTTCTTTAGATCAACCGTCTCCCTTACTTCGTCATACCACCACCAAGGTTCCTTATCCGACTTCTATTTCCCTGATGACAAACCCGGTGCTTTTTCACCTTCAGATCTTATAACCTTCGCTGTTGACTCCCACCACTCATTTGGATCATTGCCTTCCAAAGTATTATCTGCTTCAAAACACACTGGCTTAACTCGGTGTGGGCATTTTGCGCCTTGAGTTTCCACCACTTAATTTTCCTCGGTGGTGCAACCGGTTGTCTTTTCTTCGCTCCGATGGTCGTGTCCATTACGAGTACCCGATGTTGTTTGGCACATTCCTCTCCGAGAATAACTTTTGCATTGCGCACTTCGTGTCATTTTGCAATCGGGTACAATAGAAAATCAATTGATTTGAGTCGAAGTTCCGCCGCCGCGGTATGTCACTAAGTGCCTTTTCTTGTTCTCGTAGAATGTGTTAACGATCCTCAATTCTTTGGCCACTGCAAAATCGAGAATTTTGTCACCTTCTTCATTTCGATGTCTGATCGAAAAACCACCATGAACTCTTTCCACTCCGTCATTCTGCGTTCCAACATGTCCGTTCAGGTTACC
This sequence comes from Trileptium ribeirensis, assembly GCA_030248225.1. Lineage (NCBI taxonomy): Eukaryota > Metazoa > Nematoda > Enoplea > Enoplida > Thoracostomopsidae > Trileptium > Trileptium ribeirensis. The sequence continues at coordinate 93,655 of JASANE010027350.1, forward strand.
TGCCACTACATATCTAGTCCCGCCCAAACTATCCGTGCAATCAAACGAATCTTCCCAGAAAGCATCCTTCTCTTTTTAACTACATCCAACTAGTGGAGCGTACACTGAGACGATAGTGATGCTTTCGTTGCCGAGGTCCAGCTTCAAGGAAATAATCCTGTCACTGTTCCTCTTGACTTCAACAACTTCATCGACTAGATGTTTGTCCAGTATCACGCTCACTCCGGTCCTTCCGCGTTCTGTTCCGATGTAAAACAATTTATACCCTTCGCCAAGTTCGCGGGCTTTCGATCCCTTCCATCTCGTTTCCTGTACGCAGAAGATGTCGATTTTGCGATTTTTCATCATGTACACGATGTCTCTGACATTAGCTGTCATGGTTCCTACACTGAGAGTTCCAATCCTCATTATTCTCATTTTTATCTGGATTTTTAGCCGAACTCTTGCTTGAAAGTCCGGTAGCCCTCGCTGATTTTCCACAGGTGTAGAACGACGTTCCTGCGCGTCGCTTACGGGGGACGCCCTAGCCATATCCTCATTCACATTCGTAACTAGCACAGTTTTGGTTTCAGCAGAGTTTTAACGGCCGGATGCCTTTCCTGACGCCAACCCTCATTACTTCCTCACACGGGTTTGGGACTGTCCACGGCATAGAGCTAACATTGGGCTTACTTACGACAAAAGGAACGACTCAAAATTCAAAGTATATAATTTTCCGCATTTTTCAAACAGAGAGTGTACATTACAGTGTTTCATGTGATAATTTGTACCAGAATAACTAGATTTGAGTGCATTAAACGCAAACTTATAGGGTTTAAAAAGGATTGTTTGGTTTTACATGAAATTCATAAATCTAGAAAATATCCCAAAGGCTTTTTTACGTCATAAACATATAACTGTCGTACAAATATTTTCAGGCGACAATCCATGTTTTAGCAATAGTAAATAAATTAACAAAATTTAGTATGCGGAAAGCATGAATTTAGGTTCGGGCAAGTGGGGGATGAGCGTGGGGAAATTTAACGAACATCCGGTTCTATGGACAGGCCAGGTACCCTGAATAGACAAAACCAGAAATTCTCTAATTCGTATCGATTTCACGAAAATCTTGGCACGAAATCATTGAAGAAGTCAAATAACACAGCTAGCTGCACAGTGGTTAGATTTCATTACGCGTCCAATAAAAATTGCTACAACCCAGTGATGTACTGCGGGACACAGACAAATTTTTTTGAGCGCTGAGTGAGGAAACTTCGCTAAGTTTAAATGATTTTCAAATGTAACGAACGTACCATCAGTCTCAAGCAACTGTCCCTCGATCTTTAGATCAAATCCAGTGCTCAAGGCACACAGTAAATTATATGCCGCTGATCGTAAGCTTGGATCTGTGCTTCCGAGGTTGAGAAGAGCCTGATGAATTGATAAATAAAATATATCAGTAGGGCAACGAAAATGGTACATTTAACCTCCTAAATTAAAGTTATATATCGTTGATAGCTAAAAGAAAATTTTGATGCAAACCACTAGCAAAATGCACTTCATTTTGAGGATCATTAAGTAGGTACAGTTAATGTGGAGTCCTCAAAACTTATGCATTTGCATTGCAGAATTTTATCTATGTGGTAATGGCAGAAATTTTAACAGAAAGTGACTCCTACAGAAAAAATGTCCTTAGCGGGCAAGGAAAAAAGGACCCCGGTGCGCTGTGGAAAAATGCTTCTTATACTGCTCTTATGGAAAATGCTATTTTTTGAAACGGAGCGAGCGAACCAAGCGGAGGTTCCACTGAGAGCGGATGGGTAAAATCGTGAAAATTTCTTTTTTGTTTGCTTCTGTCATTCATAACATTTATTCATTCATCTTCAGATAATCTTACAATGAGCACCCATTAGGCATTACGTTTTGAATCACGCTAGATACGATGGTTTTGCTATCCACGAGCCCAACTTCACTACATTATACCTTTTCAATAGGTTTGAAGGGTTTTCTGGTGGACGAATCCGATTTCCAAAATGCAGCGCGTTCTTATATGTCTAATTATATATTGCATGTAGAGCATCAAGAGTGGCCTATATATACGTATTTCTTAAAACTGAATACAATGATTTGGTTATCTAATGTCTGCTTCTACAATATTTCATGACTTTTCGAAGGGTTTTAATGGGTTTAGGGTCAATGAACCCGATTTCCAGAATTTAGTCGGTGTTCAGTAGTTTAATACATGGCATCAAGATAGTCTATATAGAGGTTTTTCGGTATCCTAAATAGTATGATTTTGTTATCTAGAGTCCAAAGTTCATATTTCATGCTTTTTCACGATGGTTAATGGGTTTTGGGTCAGTGAACCCGATTTCTCGAAAATAGTCATTATTCAGTTGTTTGGTTATATACTGCGTACAGGTCACCAAGAATTGTCTATGTAGGTTTTTCGGTAGACTGACTATGATGGTGCGGTTATATAGAGATACTACTTGATGCGTTGTCAGTATTTTGTACGAGTTTAGGGTTGACGAGGTTTTAGGAATTTCATAGGGTTCAGGGTTCAAGAGGTCTTAGCGTGCTATATACGTCAAACACAGCCTATAACAATGTGATTAAACAAAATGATAACTTAAAAATGAAACCACGCGCACTCCGTTTCACCCTCGCTCGTGAGTTACTAGTATTATTTTATTATTATTGTAACAGATCCTTACGGATCGTTACGAGGTGGATAATCCTGATCACAGCCTAATGGCAACTTTTATCGAAAATCCATAATCTTGACCACATAGCAATGGTCAACATTTACGAAAATCCTGACCACACGATAATGGTCAACATTTACGAAAATCCTGACCACACCCAATGGTTAACATTTTTTTGAACAAAAATAAATCTGACCACACCCAATGGTTAACATTTTTTTCGAACAAAAATAAATCTGACCACAGTGCCATGGTCAACATTTTTTCGACCACCAATAATTATGTCCACAGTATAATG
>JASANE010027351.1:0-17861 GCA_030248225.1 Trileptium ribeirensis
CAGCACGTCAATTGATATACGCGAGCCAACCTGCGGAATAGAGAAATGTACGCAAAAGTTGCACGTTCGCTCTTCTGGGAATGTCGATAGAATTATCAGCGCGATTTTTGTCCTATTCAGTGTGTTAATTTGACAAAACAACCATGATGGTGTACATATCTAAGATGGAATAGCAGGTTATTAAATTATGACTGTTTTTGCGAAAGCAGTTTGGCTGATAATTGGGCAAAATTTTCCTGGTTTTGTGGAAGATTAACTTTAACTCTGCCGCTTACTCCTCATCTCGTCAATGCGGTTCAAAAGATATACATATACTTAATAGAAGCATACACCTGTGGAAATTTTTTTCGAAAATGTTTATAAAATCCTTCAAGTTTTCTTCCTGGTCATTACAGTACGAACAGAACGGCAAAGTCAAACAGTTCAGGATATGTCGCCAGCAGAATTTGTATTCCCGGTTTTGGTTTTAAACAAATTCCTAACCATTTACAATGCTGGCTTAATGTAATCAAAATATTTTACTGCGACGACCACCACTGTCGAAAATTTGGTAATATCACTGTAGTATTGATATAAGTTTATAATACGTGCGTCGGTTTTCTGGCATACCGAGATAGTGGTCAGATACTGAGACTCGTAATCTGCATCGTTGGTTTGTACCAGTGAACAAGAATGTATAAGCACCAGGCCTCTCCACGAAACCAAAATTTTAACCTAGGGGCATTGACCTGGAGGCACCCAATGACTCGTACCCCCAGGTCAGCTGGTGGATTTATAATTGTATTTTTTGTTTTTCATGTATTTGCAACATGAATCGTTTTTGTTGCATTTTTGATATTTACGTACTGAAAATGCAAATTGCGGCAGGCCGCACTTCATTTTACTTTAGATTTTGTCATAAATGGTCGAAATATAACGTGTAGTATTGAGTTTTGTTATAAACATTTTTGTTTGGACGATTATTTTTGTGTCGCCTCAATATACCTGAAGGGTCGACCTTGGGGCATGACTGGTGGGAGTCGCAGAAATTCTGGGGGCCCGCCCCCTTTAGCGGAGAGGCCAAAGGATGGCTCAATGTAAGTTGAACTACTGCTGCAATACAATTCAAATAACTGAGATTTCTTAACAAAAGCAACAACACAACACGAAACTGTACGTACATAAAACATTAACAAAATTATGATATATTTCTGTTTTCCTGAGCTACAACATCATACACTGTTGTAATAATATGGTTTGTTATTCATTCACAATTTATATTGCTAAAATATCGTTTTTTAGCTTGAAAATATATACATTCACGGTAGTGAAACTGCATGAAAATATGGGTATATTTAGTATTTAAGCAAAAATTATCCCCCACTTCTAATTTTCCTCCGAGAATGAACATGGGAGCCCCCGAAGTTTTCCCCACTTTTCGGAGAGCTGTGGGCAGGTCAGATAAATTCCATTGCATCTTTTTTGTTTTTAGATTAAGGCTCTGCCTATGGATTTATGGAGTTGAGGTACCGGGGGTATGGCGCCCCAATGGTTCGTCGACCCAAAATTTGAAAATTTGTTCTGACGTCTTGGGCGGCTGATGACTTTCACCAAGGGGTTTCGGGCATGGGAAACTCATTGACGGCGCTAGTTCTGCTCTGTGACCCAGATAGGTACGGGGGTATGACGCCTCATGGTTGGGGTTCAGGGGTCAAAATGATGTGTTTTCTCCCCACTTTAGTACCCTTCACGGAAGCAAGATTATTTTTATCTTAGCCTTCGAATTTTTTTCTCTGGTTGGTTTTATTTCATAGTAATATGATAAATGCCGAGGGCTTAAGGCTGTGGTTCTAGATTTATGGGGTTTGAGGTATGGTGCCCCAATGGTTCCTCGAACGAAAAATCGAAATTTTTTGTGACGTCCTGGGCGGCTGAAAAGTTTCACATCCATGGTTCTATGGGTACAAGGGTATGGCGCCGCCACAGTTCATGGATCCAAAATTCTTAATTTTGCAGTTACATCCTTATAGGTTGATAGCTTGCACTTTGGGGTTTTGGGCCATGGGTAACTTATTGGTGGTGTTAGTTTTGTTCTAACTTGTTCGGTATTGTATGATGTCCATATATAGCATGTCGACATATGCTATCGAGACCTGATTGGCTGCTCATGCAAAAAGGCGTAGGTGTACCTATGCTTCACTACGTTCCGCAATCTCGATATTACTAGGAGATTGTTTTGCATATGGTGAAACAATTGTGTTTACTTATGTTCAGTACTTTTACGACTGTATTTGTTACTGATTATATGTTCACAACACCACCCCCTCTTTGCTGCGCTTTTGCACCAGACATTTACCAATTGACTGCTAGTGTACGAGCGTGAAAACAGCGGGTGACCTACTGGCAAGTTTTAAAATTTTATTTTCCCTTTAGCAAGTGGGTGCGAGCAACGGGAGAGCAGTGATCAATTGTGGCGAGTAGTGCGGGTGTCTCAGACACTACATAGTGTACTTCTTTGGTTGTTCAGGTTGACGAAAATCAACTACGATCTGTGTGCCAACGCAGCGGTGGCCAACTTCAAGCATTTATGTATCAGATGGGATCTAATTTCGCCGTGGCCCAGTTTAAAGACATGATTTCTTTGGACAAAATAGTACCGCGTTTACAAATGGACTTGGCTGCATATGGTAGGTATGATACGCGCGATAGCGTTGTATAATAGCTGGCTATTTGTATAGATTTTGAACTTTTACTTTTTGGTCCGAAAGAGAATACGAAAGGTGGAACACTGGTGAAAAGTATGATGAATAAAGTTGCAAAATTATTTTTAGATGAAGTTTTACTCATGTAAAATAATAAGCTTGCACCATAAGTGTGCCGACCTTAAATCCTATTCCATTAAAATCTTTTTGAAGCTGTGCAAAGAAAACATAGTTTGGTAATCTGCTGAGCAAAATGGATAAAGTGTTAGTCTAAATTAAGGTAGGCTATAATTTTTAAATCCTATTCCGGTAAAATCTTTTTGAAGCTGTGCAAAGAAAACATAGTTTGGTAATCTGCTCAGCAAAATGGATAAAGTGTTAGTCTAAATTAAGGTAGGCTATAATTTTTAAATCCTATTCCGGTAAAATCTTTTTGAAGCTGTGCAAAGAAAACATAGCTCAGCAAAATGGATAAAGTGTTAGTCTAAATTAAGGTAGGCTATAATTTTTAAATCCTATTGCGGTAAAATCTTTTTGAAGCTGCAAAGAAAACATAGTTTGGTAATCTGCTCAGCAAAATGGATAAAGAGTTAGTCTAAATTAAGGTAGGCTATAATTTTTAAATCCTATTCCGGTAAAATCTTTTTGAAGCTGTGCAAAGAAAACATACTTTGGTAATCTGCTCAGCAAAATGGATAAATTGTTAGTCTAAATTAAGGTAGGCTATAATTTTTAAATCCTATTCCGGTAAAATCTTTTTGAAGCTGCAAAGAAAACATAGTTTGGTAATCTGCTCAGCAAAATGGATAAAGAGTTAGTCTAAATTAAGGTAGGCTATAAAGTCTAAATTAAGGTAGGCTATAATTTTTAAATCCTATTCCGGTAAAATCTTTTTGAAGCTGTGCAAAGAAAACATACTTTGGTAATCTGCTCAGCAAAATGGATAAAGTGTTTGCCTAAATTAAGGTAGGCTATAATTTTTAAATCCTATTCCGGTAAAATCTTTTTGAAGCTGTGCAAAGAAAACATGCTTTGGAGTCTGCTCAGCAAAATGGATAAAGTGTTAGTCTAAATTAAGGTAGGCTATAATTTTTTTATACAATTTCAATGCTTTACTCTTCTTGTTTTCACCAATTTTATCATGGTTTGTTTTTGTCTGTATTTTTTATATATAGTTTTGTCTCTACATCCCAACAGGTCATGATGTTAATACGATTAAGGCCAGTTTTTAAAGTTCAGGGAGCATGGTGTGGTGCAGCACTTAACATAACTATAGTGTCCGAATTGCTAAATTTTGAAGGTTCGACACATTCTGGTACTAAAGTTATTGGCATTTGAATCCGTATTTCTCTTCATCTCAAGCCAAAAGTGTCATCATCTCGCACATTATGGACCAAAGGTAATATCGGCATCGGCTTTATGACCGTATTTTAAAGCAGTGGTGCGTCATATCATCGTATTATACGTGTGTCCTCATATGCCTCTTCAAACAAGTATCTTTGCAGAATCTGAATCACGTGTAGGGTCGACAGTTTTGATTTGGCTTAGTGCTTTACCAAATACTTAAATTTATATCCTTCGAGTTTAAATAAAGTGTTCCTAAATAGTGACAGTGATAATTGTAGTAGCTGGCCGGTTCACCACAGCGGGGGAGTGTGAGATCCTCTCCCAAGGCACAGGACAAAAACCATACCGGAACCTGAATTCATGTTTAAAAATTTTGTTTGAAATTCTCCACATTTTTGCTTCATCTGGTCCAAACATATGTGATATATACACAATGATCAAGTTCCAATACAATCAAGCAAAAGGAAAGATTATGCAAGCGATTTGCCGTGTTAAACGTAAGCAGGGTACATAACTTCAGTAGGAATTTTTCATCCTAACCTGCAGGAGTTTGTTAACAAAACAATGCCAGGTCGATGTTTGTGGTAGCTATTTTACACATTAAGTACTCTGCGTGGTGTGAGCAGTAGCAGAGTTTGTATCATTTATAGCATTCTGATTAGAAAGTTATCTGACGGTTGCCCAACGCTAGCCCAAACAGTGTCCCTAACCACTGATCGTAAAATTACCTTCTATTATTTTCTCTTCGAAGCATACAAACCAATAATTTCAAGTTTTCTACAGAATAACATGTAACAAACGTATGTATTGTAAACGGAGGCGACTGGAAACAGAGCGAAGGTGTATATTCTACGCTCCGTGCGTTTAAGCACATTCAGTTTGGCGCAATATACGCAAGGTTGTATAGTGGAAGGCATTTTTTTGCTCTGGGTGTCCAAAAACCTACATATGATCATAAACATTAGCTTCCTCAGTCTCTTTAAAGTTCCAGAAACGCAAAAATGCCATCGCAATACATTAAGTTTAATGTAAAAGTTATTTTTAATACTTATATGTCCACTGTCCATATTTCTTCCTTCATCTGTTTTATTATATATAACTTTTGAAGACCAGGTTCAGAATCCGGTCTAAATGGACTGTTCCGGTTGCTGGTTCCGGATCCGGTAAATGTCGGTTCCGGTTATTACGTGATACATATATATATATTTAGGTATTTCCGTGAGCCTTGCCAAAGACCCAGATGTAGATCGGTTGCTCCGAAGTGGACCTTGTGGTTTACGTGGAACGGGAGCGCCTGGAGGCTTTCCGCAACCTCATCTGCCGCAGCAGCAACTGTTACAACAACAACAGCCACTCTGGTCTGCTGGTGGCAGCCTTGATCAACAGCCGCCTACCACTGCAGGTTGGGGAGGATTGCCACCGAATCTTATTAACGAGCATCCTTCCGGAGGTGGTGTAGGAAGTCGATCAACTGCTGCCGGTGGATCGTTAGCATTTGAATCATTGCTCGGTCCAGCATCAGGCGGTCCACCGCATTCGGCATTTGGTCTTGGACCAGGGAACACATCGACGCCACTTGGCCCACTCCAACAACAGCAAATTTCGAGCGGCGGAGGAAACGATCCTTTTTAAGGGGAAATAGCGTGGCGTAATGAAATTAGAAAAAATTGTTCATTGTGATATTGGTTATTTTATGTAACGTTACAACTCAATAGTAGATTATTGTATGCGTTCGATGACTTACCGATGACATTATTGGTAATATTGGGTACTCCATAAGCACGGGCATCGACGAAGCATATCAGCTCCTCCTTTTCATCTATATCACCAATTAGTCTGGAAAATTCGTATCCCCGAAATAGATCACTTCGAAATCAGGGCCGTCACGTGTCAGCAATAACATCTGTACCGCAGCAATCCATTGTTTTCTGGATTGGTAAGGCTTAGAGGATTGTCTGACAATGCTTGATATACTTGATAGCTTTTTGCAGTTCGAATGTTTTTTAGGCATATCTTTTAGCAATAGATTTGAGAAAAGCTTAATTTTTATAATATAAAATTTTTAGTACTGTGATGGTGGTCCGGTTCTACTGTTCGACAGATGCTTGTGGAATTGGTTTGTAGACGGCCGTTTATAGTATTCAGCTATTTCGTTCCCTCCTTCAGATTAACCAATAATGGTTATTGTGCGTAGCGAAGGAACCATGGTCTCCGCTTCGTAATACTTTACAGATTTGTGTCTGTCTATGCGACATTTTGTATTCTGCAATAATAATTACTGTTAATATGTCGATATTTCTTCATCTTCTCTATAACGGTTGCCCTGAAGTGCTTTGTTTGCTGGATGGCTGGCTGGCTGGCTCAAGTTGAAACAGAGTGATTGACTACTTTTAACTTAGATGCTATTATTATTACTTTCATTGACATTTCATTTCGTTTGTATTTTTTATGCTTGACATTGTTACTACGTATTATTATTACATTATTTTATTTATTGTTTCATTTGTGTTAGCGGAAAGTCGAAGGTGTTGCGAGTAGCAGCGCCATATTATTTTTAGTCGGTCGAGTACGGATGTAATTATTGATTAACCAATATACCTGGGGTGTAATAAAAGATTTTTCCAACGAAATGTTAAGTCGGTAAACTTTAGTAGCTAACAATGAGGTTGACATTATAGTCACTCTATGTCGATTGTAGGTACATTGACAATAGCGTCGGATCAACGGTAATGCGACGGACGGTACATGAGTGTGGATAAGGCGAGGACAAAAGGGTCCACACCGCATACTTTTTCAGACAGCTCGACTGACACACGGCTTTCCAGTTGCGATGCAGAAACCTAAAGCCGCTACTTTTTTACATATATAGTCTTGTGATAATCAAGCTAAACTTAGTATGTAGGATGTTGTCGCTATTCACTTTCTGGCACTTGTGGGCTGTAGGGCTGGGCAGATGACGGTTCATACTTGCCGAGACTGAGCTACAGACACTATGTCGTCAGTAATGGCTAAAGAAAACATATTTGTATCGTTTGTGTTCCAAATCTTGACAGTGGTGCTATCGTCAAAGGCTGATTTGTCGACCACCTGATTATGTAACTCTTGTATTGCTAATGATTATTATTGGATGGTATTACCTTGCCATTTATTCCAAAATGACGTTCGTTGTGCTTTTATGCATTGTTTCTTCATCGCCATCGCGTCGTTTGTTTTTGTACGGCTAGCTACAGCAAAGGCTCGCTCTGACGTGGCATAATATTACTATAACAACATGTACAGAGACAAGTTTGTTAACTTACTTAACTTGGATGGTGGTAGGTAGGTAACAGACTAAGTGGTAAATGTTGCCTAACGACTGCGTTTTAGTAATTTGTGTAATTATTGCACAATTGGAAAGGTTCAGTGAAATAATTAGGTGTCCGTCCTTATTGGAGTTTGGAGTTACCCCGAACGATTGGACCCGTTAAGAAATATTTCCCTCTATTCTCTGGGGCCGAACGCACATGGAAAATTATAATGAACAAAATTGGGAAACTGACATTTTTAATTAAACCTAGCAAACTGCTACCCCTGCCGTGAGACCATCCATCCTCCTAAGTCAGCGAACCTTGAACACTTATGACTATATATCCATGATACATCATGCTAAAAATTCCTATCGTACTTACTGAAAGGAATGCAGTGTTTGCCTAAATTGCGTATACGCCCTGCCTTTTGTAATTTTTGTAAAATTATGATCAACAGCTACTTTTAAGTTGATCAAGAATTGTATTGCATAGATCCATGGGTTCAACACAAGAACCGAAACCCCAATAGTGTGCCAAAAACCTGGCATTGGGGTGAAATAGTCTCTAGTTAGTCATGACAGGGATATATCAAATTGTCCATTAATCAGAATGTTAGCCACCAATAATTGTGGTACTATATAGTTTACTTCGGGAGATCGCTACGTATATAGCTACACATGTATGTACTGTAATCAGCGTTGTCTAAATGGTATACATAATTATTTTGAGTGGCTTATTGTTTCCTGGACATTGTGTTGTAACGATGTATTGATATAATATCTTAACTGTTATCTAATGTGTATTGATTGAATTATGGTTCGGTTCGCTTTTCTATTGCTTTATACTATTACTACATATGTTGTAATAATAATAGTGATGCTATGTTGTTGTTGTGTGTTATTTCTTTTTGGTCATATACGTACTATATTGTTTTGCGCCAATGTGCCCATCACCATCGTACTCTTGTCCTCTTATAACGACGGTTGTATTATTTAAACAAAGTATGTTCTATAATATAATAATACTATATAAGGCATCATGTGTAAGTATATATGATAAAGTTATTCTGTTCTCTATTACATTTTCGTTTCATTAGGTATTTTTATTCATAGATTTAAATAATTTTGGTAATCATTGGTAGTGGTGTCGTGAGTTTATCGGTTATGTATCCAGTATACATCGATTGGCAGGTGCAGAACAGCTATATGTCAGGTCACTTATAACAAATGAGATTGAGCGGTAGTAAGACATTGATATCTCGCAACAAATTTAAGGCGTCTAAGCTTATTGAATTTTTTTTAATTCGACGGAAATCTATAGTAGTGGTACTGCTCCATCACTAGTTTTATTGCTTATCGCTAAATTCTTGTCCTATCTACATTCTGTATTTTTGTTCTAACCTTTGTCGTTGATAAAGACCAGATGTAAGTGGAGTCATGCTATTTCCGGTCTCATGTCAGTTTATTAAAATACTATCTCGATATATAGTTTATATTATGCTAGATTTTATTATTTTTTGTTTTTAGGACACCGGCAGTTGGTAAGCCATTGTCCTATTTTCGAGCCTGCCATGATTTGTCAGTGAATCTAGTTAAGAGTGGAAATTGAGTTTAACTAATCGGACTAAGCGATCAGATGAAACCAGTATAACTTGCAGACGGCAATAACTAAAGAAAACCTAATTGCAAATTAAAGTTCTTGTCAAAAATTGCATCTGCAGCACAAAATTTATTTTCTAGTGTCGATGTGGCGTGAATTTTGAATTATATATATGTAGTAATAACTGGTCTTTATGCTGTTATTATTGAAACGGCGCGAGCGGTGTTTTCACTAAGGGAGCTAGTGAGAAAGATTGGGAAAACTTGTTTTTCTATGTTTCTGTCACTCAATTCATCTTCGGGTAGATGGATTTCGATAAATTTTTTTATTCAATAGCAAAAGTAGTGATGATGTGCCCTTTAGTTGAACGCGTACAGCTTCGATCCCATCTTCGGGGTTAAAATGAAAAAGGTTCCTTGTTAAATTTGGTCATGCGGGTACCAGTCTTTCGCAACGCATATCTGACGACATAGGTTTTGCCGAGACCACCACGCAAAATCCCGCTCATCGAGATCTATAATTTTGCGCTGACCACGACTTTTTCGTGGGACCACTCTCTGGTCGTTGTGTGCCCGAATATAGCTCGTCGACCATTTGCCAGAAATAATGATTTTTCAATCTCTGCATGTTGCGTGTTTTTACCATTCAACGAGTGTCTGTTAGGTTATCGAGCGCGCTCAATACGGTGGTTATTCTATTCAGACTTCAACTTGACTATATTATACCTGTCTATGGGGTTTCAAAGGTTTACCGATCGGCGAACACGATTTCAAAAATGTAGTAAGTTGTTATTTGTTTCGTTATCGTTTCGTTATCGATTGTGTGTTGCAGGGGTGAATCTGGTTCCTGGATCAGGTCAAACCTCGAGCTTTTTAACCCATTTTAGTACCCTTCACGGAAGCAAGGTTATTTTTATCTTTCGAATATTTTTCTATGGTTGGTTTTATTCCATATGTAAAATGATAAATGCCGATACTTCTTTTTGTTTTTCGAGTAAGGCTCCGGTTGCGGAGTAATGTTGTTAAGTATTGCGTACAGAGCATCAAGAATGGTTTGTGCATGTTTTTAGGCGTTTTTGAATACGATAGTTCGGATATCTACAGAGTAGAGCGAAAGCTTGTTGCGTTTTCAGTTGTGTTCGATGGGTTTAGGGTTGACAATGCTTTAGTGGTTGAATGGGTTCACTCTTACACGGATTTTAGTGTAGTGTATACATCAAACAAAAGCTTGCTACATGGTGATTTCACAAAATGAGCACTTGATGAAACCACGCACCTTCGTTTCACCCTCGCTTGCAAATTACTAGTTTTTACTTATGTATATAATTGTACTAGTATATAGTATTGTTTCTATCATGAATCATCTAATATAACTGTTGTTGTGTTTTAATGATTAGTTTCGCATTTCTGTTGATCGCCGCTGCCGAAGCTGCTTCTTCAAAATATCATCGCTCTCTGTGACTCTCATATTACTCTACGTACGCTGTAACTACGTGTGGTCGCCTGGTGTATTGACGGCTTGGGACTGAGTTCTGTTTGATTTGACGGTGCCGACGACATATTACATTGCCGCAAAATTTTTATTACTGTTTTTTGCATACATATTTACATATACATGAATATGGATTGTAGCTGTGAATTATTGGCTGGCCTAGCCTCAGTGAATACTAATATATATAGTTATATTTTTTGCTGTGTGGTAGTTCTGGGCTTGGACATTTGTGCCTCAACAATAAAGAAATCGTGACCGACGAGTGAAAGCAATCCCAACCAGCGGTATGACAATTTCGCATGTTTAAATGTATTGCTGCTGAAGTTAATTTTTCAGTAATTGTAACTGCTGAAGCTCGAAATATTTATTATCAAAAATGTGATGTGACATTTACATACCTACTATTACTAATTACCATCGTCGTTGTCATCTTCATCACTATGATCAATTTGTGAAATCAAAGTCGACTGACTGCCATAACGGCTTTGCGTCACTGTAATTAATATCGAAAAACAAATGATCTGTATCTCTTTATTGGCGTCGTTTTATCGATCGATATTTGTATGCATGCTGATTCTATTCGATGTGCAAGCTTATTGGAAATCAAATGTTGTTCACATTGCAACTGGTATGATCCGATAGAGCAGGCATGGTTTTATCAAATTAAGAATCGGATGATGTGGTGTAGACAATACATATGCAGTGGCGGGTATAATTCTTCGGAAAAGGAACAAGGATTTACGAGGACGATAGCTTGTTAGCCACATCTTAGCAATTATCATTCTATTTGAAGGGCCCGGTTGGCGGAATTTTGGTGTCTGTCTTCATACCCAATCACTGTGGTCATTGAAAAGATGCGTATTTATAAAGATCGAAGGTGAAGTTTTCGGGTCTTTTCTTTTAGCCTCCCCTCCGGCCAGAATTTGGTCAATTTTGAAGATACAGTGCTGATTTTGGTATCATTCGATACAGCTCGATGAGGCGGTTCAGAAAATACTCATTTTACCCACATCCCTGAAAATTTTTTTGATTTTTTGAGATCCCATATCCCTTGGGAAACCAAAATGTTTTTTCTTCGGAACATAGTCATATTGGGTACCGTTCAACTCGGTTTTATGAGAGAAATCTGGTGTGTATTTTATTGAAATCTACGCCACCCTCAGAAAGTTATGAGGGCCCCAAGTAACCCTGAGGGGCGACGTTGTAACGTTAGAAAAAAGAACAGCCTAGAGCGGGGTATCGCGGGGCGGCAGCCCCCCGACTTAGGCTTAGTGTACATCTCCATATAAGGACCTTAGCTTAGACTAAGGCTTAGGCTTAGTATATCGAGAACGGCATGGCCTGCATTTTATTTCCGCCCGTCAGGGTTACTTGGGCCCTCATAACTTTCTAACGGTGGCGTAGATTTCTACAAAATAAGCAGTAGATTTCTCTCATCAAACCGAGTCGATCGGTGCCGAACATGACTACATTCGAAGAAAAAAATTTTCGGGTTCCCAAGGGGGACTATTGGGACCTCAAAAAATCGAAAAAATTTGAGGGATGTGGATAAAATGAATATTTTCTGCACCGCCTCATCGAGCTCAATCGATTGATACCAAAACCAGCCCTGTAACTTCAAAATTGACCAAATTAGAACTGGGGGGCTAGTATCACAGTTTGTTTCATTTATAGCATTCTGATCAGAAAATCATCATCTAACTGAGGGGCACTTGTTTTCCCAACGCTGGCCTGAACAATGTCTCTAGCCAACGATACTAAAATTATAGTATACCTTTTTATTTTCTGTTTGAACCATATAGACCAATAATTTCATTTTCAACAAACGCATGTTTAGTAAAGGGAACAATTGGAGACCGAAAAATTGTCCAGTCTACTCTGCATGCGTTATAATAACATTCAGTTTGACATAATTTACGCAAGCATGTATAGCGGAAGACACTTTTTACGCAAGCATGTACAGCGGAAGACATTTTTCCGCTGGGAGTCCAAAAAACCGACATCTTGATTGTTATATAAATATTTTAGCTTCCTCAGCATTTTCAAAGTATCATAGACAATAGGGGTCATCGCAATACATTAACTTTAAACAAAATTTTAATACATTTTAAAACCACAGTGTCTTCATTTCGTCTTTCGTTTGTTTTACTGTATATAAGCTTCGAAGACCAGGTTACGGATGTAGATCTGGTCGAAATGGTCGGTTCCGGTTATTCCCTGCCTTTTAAGTATAAGATAAGCTGTGTGCCATGGACACCCAAAATATTTTTAATATTAGCCCAAAAAAAAGAGGGGCGGCCCCTTGAACATTGCACGTTGTGGGGTAGGCGTGGAATTTGGCCGTTATCGGATGGGACGCCATCTAGAAACAAATCTGTTCGGATTGGACGCCATCTAGATACAAATCTGTTAGGATCAGCCGCAATGTGTATCAACACGGTTATATTATCGTTTGTCGTTCATTATCAACAAAGCTGGACGCCGTCGTGTCTCGTCAACGAATGACATTTGCAGTTCATACAGTTGACGTAATAATATATACAGGGGCGCACCACGCATCTTAAAACTGGGGGGGGGACCAATAGTCTATCTAGTTCGGCGAAGCAGTCCGGCTGCTTTAGCGCCTGCGTCTGGACGAGAGTTGCCACTGCTGATTTCTGTGAGTGTTGCCATGATAAGTCTATACTGTTCCGGTTCCCGCAACCGAGACAATGGTTTCCTTTTGGCCACCCATCGAGTTGGGCACAGGGTTTGCGGCACGTAAGTGACATCAATATCCAACAGTTTAGAACTGGGCTCTAGCTATAGTATTAAACATTCTACACGACATATAAAAATTGATTGCTTGTCGCAACGAGTCCATAGCCTTAAGTTTAGCCCTCGATGAAAGCTCTGCGTTGACACGATGCTATTTCGTGTATATATATACTTACTAAATTAAATGATTATAATTCATTTTGGTTATTAAATGCTTAAAGCGTTCACAGAATACAGTCACGGGATTTCGTGCCGCTCATTGGCCGAGCAGATACTAGCATGTCAGGTTAACACCCTCGACACTTGGACTCAAACACAAAATATGACCTATATGTTTTGATGTGGGTTCTTCTTCTTGCGCTGATACCTTTTTGTAGCTGGTTTAAAAAAATAATCACGAATATGTTTGGAAGACATAGTAATTTCTGTCCACGACAAGACTCAGTATACATGTAAATTTCTGAAATAAAAATATCGCGAAAGAAATACACAAACTTCGCCATAAATGTGGTGGGGACCTCACTGAAGAAGTCCCTCCCACTGCGAAAACTGGTGGGGACCGGTCCCCCCCGCGTGGTGCGCCCTTGAATATATACATATTACGTAATACACGCTTGATCGACACGGATGATACGTGGTAGCAAAATTGAATGTCAAATGGATGATGATGAACTCCGCGGATTTTACTGTTTTGTCGTCACGTGTGATAAATGTGCTTAGCTGCTGTGTACATCTATCAATGCATTTTTTTACATACATTATTCAACGTATACACAAAATGTCGTACTAACTTTGCTTATGTATATAGATATAACATCATTCTGTACGCGTTTGGAGTAACACTGTATTGTATTATATATATATACTTGTTAACATTGTTGTATACAATTAACATGCATGCATATATATTTATATATCAGGGGATATACCGGAACGGGCCATTTGAACCGAATCCGGAACCGTAACCTAGCCTTCGAAACTTATACACAGTAAAATAGGTGAAGGAAGAAATATAGATTTTAAATCCACTGTACCTTAATTTCTTCCCTCACCTGTTTCGAGGACCAGGTTTCGGTTCCGGATGCGGTTTAAACGGACGGTTCCAGTTATTACCTGATATGTATATATCTATATATAGACTATATACATATATTTATATATAGTTGGTTGATGGTGAAGTAGTGACGGCATGAATAATATATTGACGTATATCTATTTATTTGTGTCACTTTTGCTCATAATAAGTGATGTAAACAATGCTGTTTCATATTGTTGGTAAACTATGTAACGCCATGATGTCATTGTTCAAATCGAGTGCTTATACATGGTATATATCTATCGACATCCTGAGCTCAGCTGAGACTGCGGCACTTTGAAGCAACGTCCGTAGCAATAGATGGCTCGATAATCTAGGGTGCGTTCACGCTGCATCCTATCCGAACCGTTCCGATACCCTGGAGCAAGCAAAATTTTATGGAATGGAGTAGTGTGAAACGAATACATAAACAAACACACGATATATGGTGGTTGGTAATAAGTTTGGTCGTATAGGATCGGTTGCAGTGTGAACAGAAATTGAATTGTTTGCAGTGTGGAACACGTCCTACTACTATGGCCATTCGGTGGAAGCAATGTCAAACATGTCATCGATAGAGGTGTTGTAAGCTGAGACTAGCACAGACTGGTCGGTGTGAATTTGCGGCCTGGCTTGTTTGGCCTTCAATCGTTCGGAGATGATACTTTTACATTTGGTCACATCGGAGTTGGACAATGCTATTAGGTAACCCAAAAATTGGAACCTAGTCGCTGTGTATTATCGACGACAGATTCTATATGGGCGACATTTAACATTATTGGTTCTACAACCGAGTCAAATACCGCCGGTATGCTGTATCGTCAAAACGGTATGCACGACTCGATCGCTTCGCTTTTGTAGCGTGGTGGTGGACGATGTGCCTAGTGGAGTTCAATTTTCTACATGTAAAAGCAGTGCCTTTTTAGCTGTGTCGTAAACTCTTGCCATAGACTCTTGAACGCGTCTTCGTCGCTTGTTGCTAATATTTTACTACGTACGTGCGTGCAATTAAGACGGTACATAGACGGGGCTTTAAAAACGGTGAACCATAATGCATACAATGCTTTGATTGCTTTTGATATCATTATGAACGTTGAAAGAGCTGTGTATCCAATGACCTGGCAACCGTATTGTCGACTGTTAGAAGTAATCTACACCAACGGCTGTCATAGTCATGGAACACTATTAACAATAGCAGAACATTCTGTGTCGAGTCATGGATGTCGAACTCGTGCATTGTTGCTCCTGTATATACATACTTCGTTCGTAGTCATTATAATATGATATAAATGCTGCTAATAATAACAGTAATGAGTATGATGATATGTTATTCTAATCCTCAATTATCCGGTTGTGTTAATACGCATCGTCCGGTTGTGGTCGTCCGTCTGTCTGTGTGGCGCTTGAACGATCGCAACGCTGCAGGGAACGTCATTGTCCTAAATCAATATATGTATGGATATTAAATATAGCCATGGTGGATAGCCGGCAATAATGACTGGCTATATTATGCGGGTTCAATGTCATTAATCTGTACCAAGCTACGATAGCACTACTCATCTGGTTTGTATAAATACAATATATATACCTATATATATAATTGTTATGATCCGACGCGAGTTGTATTGCCTTTTGTTTGTGTATAATTATAATAAGCTGAATATATATATATATATTTGTCTAGTATTTGGGGCTTATTAATAAATGGCGAAACTGATGTAAATGTTGTCGAGTTTTTCATAGTGTTTGGAATTTTTTTCAAAAAAATGATCTTTGTCTTATAAAACCACAACCTAATAATGAAATTATAAAACAGTTACTGTGATATGCTGTAAACATTTTTTAAGATTTGTAGCGGATGTCTCATAAGAAAAATAAGAATAAACGTGTAATAAGCTCTTACAGCAAAATAACAACTTCGAATAATGATTCCAAATATTTACTTACTGCAGTTAATACTAACTTTAACCTATATTTTTGTGTATATATCAGATTCAATTTACAAACTAACCTGACGTTCACCAATTTCAGTAATTTGTTTGAAACACCGCAGGTCGGCAAACTTTCTTTGTCGAATCGTGTTCCAGAACAGATGCTTCCTCTCGAATAAATTTCCTCGGCTCGCTAAGCAGCCCATGCTTCCTGACGTATGTTCGTTGTTTGGAAACACCCAAATATCACAATGGGTTGTTACATCGGGTGAGCTGGCAGACCATTCATACAGATACCGGTGACCGATCCGTTTGCCAGGAAGGCTTCAGTCAAAGGATTTGGAGCGTCTTTGCTGTAGTGGAACGAAGTGGTTACCCCATAATTGGTGTGAATAACGAACTATATTGGTCTAAATCAGAAACTGCGGTTTAGAATTTTTTGTCTTGGTTACTGTATACATACGCTTTAAACACATATACTTACTTACGGGACATCCTATATAATATGTAGTCATGAACTTTTCGCTTGCCGTATGTCAAATGTTTTTATCCGGTTTGTTCAGGGTCGGTGAGAATCCGACTAGACAAAATCCTCATGATCGTAGCCACTGTGTTGTACAACAAATCTTAGTTTATTCATAGATTCATAATTCCTGCCTTGGTTAGACTAAACGATTCCTTGAAAAATTCATCGCTACGTCGACTACAAAAACACTAAATATTTGTACTTTTTTGTGTTGGCAGAGTATATAGCGAACCGACAATACATTATTGCCTGGGCCAGTTTAGAATTTTTTTTGAAGGAATTTAGCAAGGCTGTAGACGCTCCAAACTAGCAATAGCATTCTGAGACACAAATTGTATAATCGCTTGTTTCATCTCTGACAATAATTACTACTAATAAATTGTATTATATATGGCATTATTTAACGATGTTGGAACTATAGGAGCTAAAGCCGTTGGAACTATAGGAGCTGAGTTGATAACTGCACGATTTATTGCTTCATGATTTTCCGTAAATCAGAAATGTGATTTAAAACCGATAAGCAAGAGCTCCTTTATTGTTCAACTAGGACTTTTATTGCCTCGACATGTTCGAGCTCTTTGGCGTGTAAACAACTGTCGATTCGTCAAATATTTCCAAATACATGGGTGTGTATTTGATTTTTTTCGGTGAACCAATGAAACATTATATACAAGAGCGAGTTTGTTTCATTTCAGTTAAACTGATGGCTGGGGAAAAGTGTTTTGTTTTTAGATGTAAGGAAATAATACATTTTTGCCTTTCAAGAAGCGGCATCGGATTTTCCTATATTACTTAACATTTCTTAACTAGCGGTGTTATTTTATTAAAATTTGCCAAGGTCAGCATGTACTGCGGTAGCTGGGATTATTAGGAACATTTCTTAACTAGCGGTGTTATTTTAGTTAAATTAGGAATAGCCTTCAAGCCCCAGTTTGTTTCGAAAATTTAAACGAACGGAACTAACTCGGATTTTTGTGTAACTTCTTATGAGTTTGCTCCACCCAAATTCGAGTTGGTAAAAACATCGTTTCAGATTTGACTCCTGCTTTATTGTACTAGTATATATATCAACGAATTCTACCATATATAGTGTAGTGTAAAATAAGACAGCTTTTTAATAAAAAATTGTGTTCAATGTTGCTAGAAGTTTTTAATTGATATCTT
Source organism: Trileptium ribeirensis (assembly GCA_030248225.1). Taxonomy (NCBI): domain Eukaryota; kingdom Metazoa; phylum Nematoda; class Enoplea; order Enoplida; family Thoracostomopsidae; genus Trileptium; species Trileptium ribeirensis. Next base: position 17,859 of record JASANE010027351.1, read on the forward strand.
GGA
>JASANE010027353.1:0-10959 GCA_030248225.1 Trileptium ribeirensis
CCACCCTTGAGGTTACGATAGCCGGGGTCGTATGGGCATGGTGTTAGGAAGTTGCGCCATGCAGCTGCGTCACCGGTTATTACATATTGATACCTTGAAATAGCTTAAAATAAACGTTTTATTTTCGAAATCATTGATGATTTAAACTTTAAACTTTGAAATTTTAAACCTTAATATAGCTTGTCCCTTCCAATTATATATCTAGTAAGTTAGCAAATCTTAATTTATAATGAAAATTAGCTGTACTATGGAACCAGATTTACTGACATGTGAAGTGTGTAAAGCTAGTTTCTTTTTGGGACATTATATGTTCTACCTTAATAGACGACAATTATGCTAATTATTTCATGTAGAAACGTAACAGCTACTAAACAATGCACCGCAAACAGTACACAGTCTACGAAGATGTAAAATCAATGGCACAACCGGACCAGTGTGACATACACGAAATGTGATGTAAAATAATGTAATTAGCCTTTTCACTGTTTTAAAGTGCACTGTTTCTCAGAGCAGCTTTTCGTTTGCCCAGTGTGATAAACCTTAAGTATTCCGAATAAACGGACATCGAAGGATTAAAAGCTTTGCTTAGCATACTACTATAATAAGAAAATTATTTCAGAATCTGTTATATCAGATTTGTGTCTTGAATCTTAGCACTCTACCATACTAGATCAGACGAAGCTGCATTAATAGGATTTTATGTTTGTAATAATATTATTATTGGCAAAGGCACAACAACAGAGAGGGCGGCCAATAAAATGTTTCACTCCACCGTAATTTTATCCTAAGGCCCTGCTCACTTTTGAGTATGCCCTGTACGTTCAGAATAGCACCCTACGCCCAAGGCTATTGGCAGGCTCCTGGCTTATATTGTTGTAAGACGTTTTTTTTGTGTAGTCGATCATTAACTCTACAAACGTACCTGAACACGAACTTGAACCGTCACGCCGCTGTTCTCCGGTACTTTATGCTTATTATAATGTGTTTCGTTGTTGATTTGAAGACGGTCGATCACTTGTCGATCAGGAACACAATTTTGCGGGAGAACAACCGTATTAGAATAAACTGATCCAACAATCATGATTATAACAATTCCAAGATTACTTTGAGTGCGTTGCCAGACGTAGAATTGTGAATTATTATAGGTGCGTTTCCGCAGTAAGTAAACCATTGTTGTAAAGTCTGCAAATAGTGGAACACCAATAAATAGAAATTTGTGTTTTTAAATATATATAAGAGTGTAGTTCTTTATTTTCTACTGTTCCACGGCTATAAAAAATTTTTTTTCTACAACTTAGTCTGTTGATCTATATATTTTATAAATGATATAATATTTTAAAGATGGAGTCAACGAAATCAAAGGCCATATGTAATACAATCTGCTGTAGTAAACAGTTCATAGCGCTTAAGTTTTATGGCGCCGGGAAGGAGGCGAGACGGGAGGTCTGAGGGGGGGGGCACGCTTTGCGTTAATGAGGCGTCTGATGTCTCAGAAGGGTACACCTCCTACCCCTATAAGAATATGTCAACAAATCAATGTAAAAATACTGAGCTTTAAACTGTGTTTACGAATAAAGTTTAGAATAAAGCAATAACGTAGTACCATAAACTGCATCACAGAACCGACGGAACATAATTTTTACATATAATACAATGCTCCTTTACTTCGTAAATGTTAGCTATTGCAGACAATATTTTACTTCGACGCAAACTTCAGTAAGTTATTCGTTGCACGTATCGTCATTTGCTACACGAATAAATATGTTAGCTTCAGAAATACTTTTAGTAAACTTATTGAGCAATACCCCCCAAAAAATGAGAATATTATTAACGAAACGAAACGCTTATTGCAAAGACGATATATTTTCATTGTAATATTGCTGGGTATGATGATTTTCTATTTTTGGTTCGAACAATAGCGTTGCATATAAATATTGATGTTGCGATAACGTTTGCTTTTAGTGCACCAAACAAAGAATCTATATTGCTGTTGCAACATCAACAGTTTGCTCAATGCTATTGCAGCGACAGTACAATCTAACATAAATGCAGCAATATTGGTTTTCTCATAGCATGTCAGCAACAGTAGCATTAGCGAACATATGTAACTGAAATATCACGTTAGCACAAGAGGTGATGGGGTGCGGAGCTTCAAAGATAATATGACTTAGGAAGATCCGACTATTAAGGGAGGATAAACCCCTATTTTTCTTACGAGCATTTACGGTATGGTCGTATGTTTATAAAATAAATAACATGTTGCTTAAGTATATTTTTTATAATTTTGCGACTGATTCGAATTGTGGATATTTATGGGTTATGGTTATTTATATTAACAATGCAGTTACAAAAATCTAACATGGTGTAACGTAGTTGGTTTCGTGAGCTAAATGTTTAGAACAAATTAAGAATGCAACCAACTGCTCAGTGCTGCTTATGTATGTGCTACGAACTATATAATTTACAAAATGGAAGTGCTAACAGTTAATAGTCAAAATATATACTAACAATGCAGTTACCAAGATCTAACATGGTGTGTCGTAGTTGGCCTCGTGAGATCTGTTTAGGAAAAATCCAGAATGCAAAAAACTGCTCAGTGCTGCTTATGTATGTGCTACGAACTACGTAATCTGCAAAATGGAAGTGCTAACATTTAACGGTAAAAATATATACTAACAATACAGTTACCAAGATCTAACATGGTGTATCGTAGTTGGCCTCGTGAGATGTGTTTAGGAAAAATCCAGAATGCAAAAAACTGCTCAGTGCTGCTTATGTGTGTGCTACGAACTACGTGAAGTACTAATATTTAACGGTCAAAATATATATTACCAGCCTCGTACTAATAGCAAACTCAGCTAATCTATAATACCGATCCCATTAGCATATATGCATTAAACTAAGCATTTTTGATCAAAGAGATGAAAGCAGATAAGCTGATTGTCGTGCAGAATTATCAATTAATTTAATGACAGCGATTTCGTGCAAACAGCAGCATTCTTATACGAACTGAAGAAATTACTTGCTATTCTCTTCAATCTGACGAAGGCTTACTCAGTAATAAATTTGCATAGTCTTTGCACTATTTACTATATTCAAATTAATATTATATAAATATATTTGAAATTAGGAAGACTAAAATATGAGTGATAGAGTGTAGAGCTGGTTTTATAGCTTTATGAGCCGAATGTCAGTAAAAATCAAATTTCGATAAATTTTTTACGAAACAAAAGAATTGGATGACTGACGCCTTTAGTTTTATAAATACAGGATGATCTTTTACAACCGTCAATAGAATGTAAAACCTGCTCACAATAATGTATGTAGCAAATGTGTTGCCTGTTATAAGCTATATTTATTGATTTTATTAAATCCTGGTCAAGATAAAGTATGAGTCTCCAGGGAGTGGAACCAAGGGTTCCGTATGCGCAGCAGACGCGGTAAACCGTTAAAGATTAGACCCTCTTGAGGCGATTGGTAATGTCTAATGTTATTCTAATCAGCGAATTATAACGCTTTACCAGTAGTTGTTATTTATTGTATGATCTCTACAATATACCTATGTTACACATCGTCACAAATAGCTGCTGTAGTGGTTGAATGATGGTTTAAACAAAAAATTTATACATTTTTGAATCTTCATCAGCATCAAATCTGATCAAGTATCCAATTAAACTAACGCTAACGTACAGATTCAAATAACGAAAGTGTGAAAGACAGAATAATTCTCCCAATACCTATAATAACACAACCTTTACTGATAATAACACAGCCTTGATGTCACTGTGTGACTCCACCAATACCGTACAAACATAGTGTAATGCTTTACATGAAATATCGTTAAATATATGTTACATCACAAAATATTTTATAAATAGTGGAAATACAACGGTCCCAGCGAAGCATTTAGTTAAGAAGTCAAGCAATATATACTGATAATATGCATTAGACGGTTGATTTCACAAAATCAAGAGTGTTGACACCACTTTCAAAATGTTGATGTCACTCTTGGCTATTACAGTAGATGTTCGGCTAACGACATAATAAATCGCCATCATTCCACATGCAGGGTCAGTAGTAACTAGGATTTTTTGGTTTTAACTGCGGCGTTTGTCGGATGTGCCTTGATATGTTGTAATAGTTGACAAGAATTGCACTTTTTATTTTCAAATATTAAACTTTAATTACAGTTATATGCGTACTCTGTGCTCTAATAAACGTTAAATTCCAAAATTTATTAATACACTGTGGCGCATAATCGCAAGCTGTAATATATACGAACTCTGATAATACCCAAGTAACATGGATGGTAGGGTTGTTATCTTCCCAAGGCTCAGACCCGCCCCTCTCAAAGCACCATTAAACCACTCCTCTCCTGATGGCTTTAGCACCTCCCGTCCCACTAAGCGCTGAAGTTCCAGTAGCGTGGCAAATCTTGAGAAATTTCGCACAATTTTGTAAACATTTGGTAATAATTAGCACAAACAGGCTAAATTTTAGTAAAAAATTCGAAAAATTATCAGTTCGTAAAAATTCCTAAAATTTACACTCCTCCCCAATTTACCTCCTCCCCTCCCGAAACCGTCTTCGATAGAATCATTTACCCCATCCTTCTAGGCTGAAGTACCGTCTCGTACCTATGGCGTACGTTTACATTGCTCAACGCACAAATTGAAGCGTCGATGTATTTTGTGTTCTTCAAATTCGCCTAGCTTAGAAGTACACGAGCAAAACATTGATTTGCAAATACAAACGCAAATAAAGGCTGTCTGTACCCATTAGGCCTATATCTATTTCAACCAAAGCACGCGAATTTTAATGAGTCGGCTTTGCCTGTTAAGAGACCATTTCCCAGAGGCCAAACGAAAATCTCACGAGCGGGTACGTCAGTAACGGCACTGAGTATGTTTTCTGCGACATAGCCGATTATTGGAATCCAAGTAATTTGTGATATCGCACACAATAGCATACGCACTTTGATAGCGGAAAATGAATAGAACGTCAATCTTCGGGCAACACCCACTGGGCAGAACTACCTTGTCGTCTATACATACAGCGTCTAGTACATAGAGCAAATGTATGTTCTAAGAACCCAAAACCCACTAAACAGAACCCCGACGTTTTCTAGAGAGTGCCTACTGAAAATACCCGCCACACCAGCTAAAGGAAAGTGCCTTGTTAGTGGCGCCCACTAAAGGCAACCAGCCGCATTCCTGGAAACGGCCAGTGCAGTGAGCATGCAAACCTTTAAACAGCAACAACTGGAGGGTATTCCCACGTCTGCCAAACAACGCCCAACGAATTACGCCGTTATTGTCAATTTTCCACAATGGACCAGATCATTCACACTACATTGATATGTTTCAAGGTTTATATTAATATTCAGAGAATAGCGCAACACGATGTGAATATATACGAAAACTATTACGGCAACTCACCATACGAATGTCAATTATTACATAATACGCAATACTTTATAACAACGTAATGGTATGTCACATAGTTATTTATAACCGTTATACGAGATACCGCAGTTAGTCTTTCTTACTTCCGCTTCACTATGGTGCCTTATTACGCAACTATCTATGCCATCAGGACGAAACAGATAGATAGCTAGCCTTGACTGTGCAATTATCCCATACAGTCACACTTCATTGTACAAGTCAAAGTGCATTCAAGTTCCCTTCAATGCACCATGAACCCGCCCAAATAACATAAGCTAAATCCTAATGCACCCGTTTGCGTGAGATCTTACCAAATCATATGCATTATATTTCTCAGACGCCAAATTGCGGAAATATACATCGGTTTTGACTGAATTATGACAGTGCCGTCCATAACTACAGCACAGTGATTGCTCATTACCAAAGAATAACACTATGTTATTAAAATAGTTTATTTGGATTAGATGTTAAAGAAGCTGTTACTGAATCCAATGTAATCCAAAACCTTTTTTGTATATACTTTTGCGATTTTTAGAAAAATGCTCAGTAGGACTTCATACATCAACATTAGTATTTCGTACCTAATTGTTTATTAAATTCAGCTTCCGGAAAATAAAGTATGTGTGTGATATCGGATCAAAATACGCCAGACTCCAATAGCAATATGTTCGTTTTTTAATAGACGAGATTGAAAGCAACAAACTATAAAGATACCTGATACTCGGATTTAGGTCTATCAACATTACTAAAACATTTCATAAACGTTTCAATACAAGCTTCAATCGCTAACCAATATTGAATATTCAAAATTGTGGCGGATTTCTGCTCAAATAGCTTTAATGCTGTTCTATACGACACTCAGATAAATGCATATAGTCACTTTACCATTTACTTGTATTCTAAATATTAAAAATATTTAAAAACTTTTTGTTTAGACTGCTGGACGATTATTTGACTTGACATTCTGCTTAAGTTAGATGCTATTCGCGGAATTGGTATTCAAAATATCCAAAAGAGTGGACGGACTTTGTTTAGAGTTACAATCAGATAAAGAATATTTTTCGCGGATTTAGTTTTCCAAATTTTCAAAACAGTCGGCTGGTTTCTATTTAGTAGTTTTAGGTGTGTTTAAGTTGATATACCGGTAAAAGAAGATATTATTCGCGGAATAAACTATTGAAAACAGTCGGCGGCTTTTTGTTTAGCGGCTCTAGATTCGTTTGAGTAGACATTCAGATAAAGGACGCTATTAATAAAGTGACTTGTATTATAAATTTTCAAAACAGTATGTAGTTTTTGTTTAGAGGGTCTAAGTCCGTTTGAGTTGACGTTCAGATAAAGGAAGATATTATTCGCAGAAGTAGTGTTACAAACTTTCAGAACAGTTGGCTGTTTTGGCTTAGAGGCCCTAGTTTGTCTAAGTTGTCATTCAGATAAAATACGACATGATGCGAGGAATTAGTAATCGGAATTTTTAAAACATTCTTCGGCTTATGTTAAGAGGTTCTAGGTTTACTTGAGTTGACATTCAGATAAAGTGAGCTAAACTCAAGGAATTATTATTCAACATGTTCAACACGGTAGGCAGTTTTTTTTGGGCTCTAGGTTTATTTGAGCTGACATTCAGATAATAGAAGATATTAACTGATCTTTGTATTCGGAATATTCAAAACTGTCGGCAGATTTTTGTTTAGAAGCTCTAAGTTCGTCTGAGATGACATTTAGATGAAATATATTTATTATTCGTGGATTCAGTATTCCAGATTGTCAAAGCAGTCGGCGGCTTTTTGATTAGAGATCCAAGGTATGTTTATGTTGACGTTCAGACAAAAGAAAACATTGTTCGCGGAATTAACATCCGGAATTTTTAAAGCAGTAGCAAATTTTTGGTTAGTGAATCTAGGTTTGCTTGAGTTGACATTCTGATGAAGTAGGCTATTATTCCCGGAATTGGTATTCGAAATATTCAAAACAGTCGGCGGCTTCTTATTTAGCGGCTCTAGGTTCGTTTGACATTTAGTTAAAAGAGGGTATTATTCGCGTAATTGATATTCGCAATTTATAAAACAGACGACGGATTTTTGTTTAGAGGCTTTTTATTTCGTTTGTGTTGACATTTAGCGAAAGTAACATGTCATTCGCACAGTTTGTGTTCCCCATTTTCAAACCATTTGGCAGATTTTTGTTTAGAGGCCCTAGGTTTGTTTAAGTTGACATTCTGATTAAAGAAGATAGTCGCTTAAATGGTATTTGGAATTTTTAAACCAGTCGGCGATTTTTGTTTAGTATTCTAGGTTTGCTTAAGTTGACATTCTGATGATGTAAGCTCTCATTCGCGAAGTTGGTATTCGAAATATTCAAAATATTCGACGGTTTTTTGTTTAGAGGTTTTAGATTCGTTTGAGTTGATATTCAGATAAAAGATAATTCCCGCGGATTTAGTACTCCAAGTTTTTTAAACAGTCAGCAGCTTTTTGTTTAGAGGTTCTATGTGTGTTTAAGTTGATATTCCGATAAAACAAAATATTCGCGGAATTGGCATACGGAATATTTAAACCAGCAGGCAGCTTTTGTTTAGCTGATCTAGGTTTGTTTAAGTTAACATTCTGATGAAGTAAGCTATTATTTGCGGAGTTGGTATTCGAAATATCCAAAAGAGTGGACGAACTTTGTTTAGAGGGTCTAGGTTCGTTTGAGTTACATTCAGATAAAGGATATTTTTCGCAGATTTGGTATTCCAAATTTTTAAAACGGTGGGCAGCTTTTTGTTTCGAGACCCTAGGTTTGTTTAAGTTGACATTCTGATAAATGAAGATATTAGTCGCGGAATTGGCATTCGGAACTTTTAAGCCGGTCATCGGATTTTTGTTTAGCGGCTCTAGAGTCGTTTGAGTTACATTCAGATAAAGGATATTATTCGCGGAAATGGTATTCAAAATTTTCAAAACAGCTGGCGGCGTTTTGTTCGGAGGCCCTAGGTTTGTTTGATATTAAGATAAAAGAACATATTATTTGAGTAATGGATATTAGAAATTTTTAAAACAATCGTTGGCATTTTTTTACAGGTTCTAATTTTGTTTGTGTTGACATTCAAATAAAAGAAGAAATTATTGGCGGAACTGGTATTCGGAATTTTATAAACTGTCGGTGGCTTTTTGTTTACAGGATATAGCTTTGTTTGAGCTGATATTCAGACAAGGAAAGCTATTACTAGCGGAATTTGTATTATAAATTTTTAAAACAGTCGGAGTCTTTTGTTTTGAGGATCTAGGTTTGCTTGAATTGACATTTAGGTATAGCAAGATATTGCTAGACGAATTGGTAATCGAAATATTCCAAACTGTCGGCGGCTTTTTCTTTTGATGCTGTAGGTTCGTTTGAGTTGGCATTAAAATAAATGATATTATTCGCGGGCATAGTATTCTAAATTTTCAACAATCGCGTCTTTTTGTTCAGAGATTAGGTTTGTTTGACATTCACACAAAAGAAGATATTCGCGGAGCTGGTATCCGAAATTTTCAAAACATCGGCGACTTTTTGTTTAGAAGATATAGTGTTGCTTGAGTTGATATTCTGATGAAGTAACCTATTACTCACGGAACTAGTATTCGAAATATTCTAAACAGTCGTCGGTTTTTTGTCTAGCGACTCTAGGTTTGTTTGATTTATACTCAGATAAAGGATATTTACTCGCGAGGTTAATATTTCAAATTTTTAAATAAGTACGCGGCTTTTTGTTTAAGCCGATCCGGTTTTGTTTAGGTTGACATTAAGATAAAGAATATTATTCCCGGATTTAGTATTCCAAATTTTCAAAACAGTCGGCGGCTTTTTGTTTGACACCCTACTTTTGTTTAGGTTGACAGTTCAATAAAAGCAGATATTATTCGCGGAATTAGTATTCGTAACTAACTTTTAGCACAGTCGGCGGTTTTTTTTGTTAAGAGGTTCTAAGTTTGTTTGAGTTGAGAGTCAGATAAATTAAAATATTGCTCCCGGAGTTGGTGTACAAAATGTTCAAAACGGTCGGCAGGTTTTTGCTTATTGGCTATAGGCTCGTTTGGGTTGGCATTCAGATAATATAAGTTTTTTGGCGTAATTGGTATTCTCAAATTTTTAAAACAATCGGCGGCTTTTAGTTTACAAGCTCTACATTTGTTTGAGTGGATACTCACATAAAAGAAGATATTGGCGAAAATGATATTCGATATTTTGTAAACTTTCAATGGCTGTTGTGTAGAAGCGCAGGGGTTCTTCAGCTGGCTTTCTGATAAACGAAGTATTATTAGCTGTATTCTTCCTCGAAAAACAGTCATAAAGTGAGCAGCCAACAAGTGAAGTCAACAACCGAGTATTTTGCTTCAATCACTTGTTATACTTTTATCTTTATTACGACCAACATTTGGGAATGCTCGCACCAGTACAGTTAACTACAGGTCATGTAGGCTAGATATATGATTCAACGCCCTGGCCGTTGCATACGTTCTGTTGAACGTTCATTCGCAAATTAAACAAGTTTATCAACGAAAGCCTTTACGAATATATATTAAATTCGTATTGTAGCAAAAGATGGTTCTTGATTGTTAGCCGACCGTTTGGCCGGACCCAATATTTTACCGTCAGCCGATAGTCAAGTATTTGACTTAAAAACCGGCCGGTATCCAACATTATATGTTGATCGTTAAACGCAGCAAATGTATAAATTCTGATGCTTGCCAGTCCTTTGTTGAGCTAATGCTGTCGTTGTAATAAACCTCAGCTCTGGTGTCGTAATTACATAACATGATAATATATTTTGCTGACGAGTAATTTTATTCATAAATTTCGAAAAAGGAAAACAGGCTACGTAGCTATTATCAGAGCTACAATTTTTTCTTGAAAATGGTAATAGGTTCCTCCAATAAACGTTAAAATGCCACGTATATATGGTAAATTCGTAGCTATACATCGCGCAGACAAATTATAGATTGCAAACTAGTAATAAATTACTTGATATAATTAATGGTTGTAGTTACACACTGGTACATCTAACCGAAATAAGCTATATCCCTTATAAGAATCGGTCATAATAATCACGCTGCTGGCTAAGAACGAATTTTGTTATTATGTACTTATATTATTAACTTGTCTTTTTGGAATATGAATACTGTGGGTCTTTTGGGGTTTAGAAAAGGGTGTTTCCCATCCCTGAGGCTCGAACAATGGTCAAGCCATATATACACGCTTTCTCTTGAATGTTGAGCAACTTCTCCTCCGGGCCAGAATTTTCAGAAAATTGACAAAAATTGGGGAAACTCTAAGGAAATATGTAATTGGCACAAATAAGGAGAAACTGCTGAAAAATTTAAGGACGTCCCCTTATCTACCTCTTGCCAACGGACTTTGGACACTTAGTTAATATTATGAATTCAACGCTGATTAACAATAATTCGATGGTCTATAGTCGCCGTTAATCAGGTTATTGTCGATCAAGTCTGGGTTAGGCGCGCATTAATCTGGAGAAGGCAACACCCAA
>JASANE010027354.1:0-27019 GCA_030248225.1 Trileptium ribeirensis
TTTCGTTCGTGTTTTGCTTTTTAACCAATTGTGCTGGTGGTGTTTTTCGGCACGTTATACTCCATAACATAATATACGCATTTAGACATTTGGAGCAATATCAGATTGGTGTCACCATTCCAGATCATTAATAGATTAAAATCGAGAATTGGTTAAAATAGACAAATCATATTTCCGAAAGGTCCAATTGTGCTGGTGGTGTTCGGCACGTTATACTCCATAACATAATATACACATAGACATTTGAGCAATATCAGATCGGTGCCGCCGTTCCCATATCATTAATAGATTAATATCGAGAAGCCTAAGCCTAAGCAATTGGTTAAAATAGACAAATCATATTTCCGAAAGGTCCAATTGTGCTGGTGGTGTTCAGCACGTATCTCCATAACATAATCTACACACACATAGACATTTGAGCAATATCAGATAGGTGCCGCCGTTCCCATCTATCATTAATAGATTAATATCGAGAAGCCTAAGCCTAAGCAATTGGTTAAAATAGACAAATCGTATTTTTCCAAAAGGTCCAATTGTGCTGGTGGTGTTTTTGACACGTTGTATTCCATAACATAATATACACATAGACATTTGAGCAATATCAGGTCGGTGCCGCCGTTCCCAGATCGTGAATAGATTAAAATCGAGAATTGGTTTGAATCGACAAATAGTATTTCCGAAAGGTCCAATTGTGCTGGTGGTGTTCGGCACGTTATACTCCATAACATAATATACACATAGACATTTGAGCAATATCAGGTCGGTGCCGCCGTTCCCAGATCATTAATAGATTAAAATCGAGAATTGGTTAAAATAGACAAATCATATTTCCAGAAAGGTCCAATTGTGCTGGTGGTGTTCGGCACGTTATACTCCATAACATAATATACACATAGACATTTGAGCAATATCAGGTCGGTGCCGCCGTTCCCCAGATCATTATAGATTAAAATGAGAATTGGTTAAAATAGACAAATCATATTTCCGAAGGGTCCAATTGTCTGGTGGTGTTCGGCACGTTATACTCCATAACATAATATACACATAGACATTTGAGCAATATCAGGTCGGTGCCACCGTTCCCAGATCATTAATAGATTAAAATCGAGAATTGGTTAAAATAGACAAATCATATTTTCCGAAAGGTCCAATTGTGCTGGTGGTGTTCGGCACGTTATACTCCATAACATAATATACACATAGACATTTGAGCAATATAGGGTGAGTACAGCCGTTCCAGATCATTAATAGATTAAAATCGAGAATTGGTTGAAATAGACAAATCATATTTCCGAAAGGTCCAATTGTGCTGGTGGTGTTCGGCACGTTATACTCATAACATATAATATACACATAGACATTTGAGCAATATCAGGTCGGTGCCGCCGTTCCCAGATCATTAATAGATTAAAATCGAGAATTGGTTGAAATAGACAAATCATATTTCCGAAAGGTAAATTATGCTGGTGGTGTTCGGCACGTTATACTCCATAACATAATATACACATAGACATTTGAGCAATATCAGATCGGTGCCGCCGTTCCCATATCATTAATAGATTAAAATCGAGAATTGGTTAAAATAGACAAATCATATTTCCGAAAGGTCCAATTGTGCTGGTGGTGTTCGGCACGTTATACTCCAGTAACATAATATACACATAGACATTTGAGCAATATCAGGTCGGTGCCGCCGTTCCCAGATCATTAATAGATTAAAATAGAGAAATTGGTTGGAATAGACAAATAATATTTCCGAAAGGTCCAATTGTGCTAGTAGTGGAGCACGTTATACTCCATAACATAATATACACATAGACATTTGAGCAATATCAGGTCGGTGCCGACGTTCCCAGATCATTAATAGATAAAAATCGAGAATTGGTTAAAATAGACAAATCATATTTTTGAAAGGTCCAATTGTGCTGGTGGTGTACGGCACGTTATACTCCATAACATAATATACACATAGACATTTGAGCAATATCGGGTCGGTGCCGCATTCCCCAGATCATTAATAGATTAAAATAGAGAATTGGTTAAAATAGACAAATCATATTTCCGAAAGGTCCAATTGTGCTGGTGGTGTTCGGCACGTTATACTCCATAACATAATATACACATAGACATTTGAGCAATATCAGGTCGGTGCCGCCGTTCCCAGATCATTAATAGATTAAAATCGAGAATTGGTTAAAATAGACAAATCATATTTCCGAAAGGTCCAATTGTGCTGGTGGTGTTCGGCACGTTATACTCCATAACATAATATACACATAGACATTTGAGCAATATCAGGTCGGTGCCGCCGTTCCCAGATCATTAATAGATTAAAATCGAGAATTGGTTAAAATAGACAAATCATATTTCCGAAAGGTCCAATTGTGCTGGTGGTGTTCGGCACGTTATACTCCATAACATAATATACACATAGACATTTGAGCAATATCAGATCGGTGCCGCCGTTCCCATATCATTAATAGATTAATATCGAGAAGCCTAAGCCTAAGCAATTGGTTAAAATAGACAAATCATATTTCCGAAAGGTCCAATTGTGCTGGTGGTGTTCGGCACGTTATACTCCATAACATAATATACACATAGACATTTGAACAATATCAGGTCGGTGCCGCCGTTCCCAAATAGATTAAAATCGAGAATTGGTTAAAATAGACAAATCATATTTCCGAAAGGTCCAATTGTGCTGGTGGTGTTCGGCACGTTATACTCCATAACATAATATACACATAGACATTTGAGCAATATCAGATCGGTGCCGCCGTTCCCAGATCATTAATAGATTAAAATCGAGAATTGGTTAAAATAGACAAATCATCTTCCGAAAGGTCCAATTGTGCTGGTGGTGTTCGGCACGTTATACTCCATAACATAATATACACATAGACATTTGAACAATATCAGGTCGGTGCCGCCGTTCCCAAATAGATTAAAATCGAGAATTGGTTAAAATAGACAAATCATATTTCCGAAAGGTCCAATTGTGCTGGTGGTGTTCGGCACGTTATACTCCATAACATAATATACACATAGACATTTGAGCAATATCAGATCGGTGCCGCCGTTCCCATATCATTAATAGATTAATATCGAGAAGCCTAAGCCTAAGCAATTGGTTAAAATAGACAAATCATATTTCCGAAAGGTCCAATTGTGCTGGTGGTGTTCGGCACGTTATACTCCATAACATGTCACTGCAATGATAATGTGTTTCTACAATGCTTGTATAATATATATTGTCATTTTGTTACATATATATATATGATGTGGTTCCTAAAATAAAATATATATTGTAATTACACATATCATAGCACAGCTGAAATTTAAACTTATAGCATAGATAATACATCGTTGTTAAAATTCAAGAACAGTAATATGCTTATTTATAAAATTAGGCAATTTATTTTTTTGGGTAGCCTAATACGAACCTTCGCCATCGTCTGTAAACGTAATATCAAAGCGTTTTTGCCAAACATAGTTAGATAAACGATTTACACAATTCGATACGTCGTATACCTATCGTGCTACCATCGTGCAGATTATTTCAATGTAATTACAAAATAATATAATGTACAATTTGCAGTGCATCTGCGGTATATTTTTTACAAAAAAAAACATTTAATACACATATCTACGTAAGATCGCAGCACGAAATTAAGAAGCGTGGTACAATCAAAATTGGGTGAAACTAGGTTACCGTTGGGTGGGCCGCTGTATGCTTACCCTCGTATGGTCGTAAGTTGGACGCGTGACGCCCCCCCCCCCCCCCCACATCGCCCGGTCTCGCTGCAGACCTGTATATATGTGTAATTTTGTAGGTACAAATGTATTAGAGACAAAATCAGGTAGTTTTGCCGTATATTTAGAGAGCTAAGAATACGTTTTGATCAACAACAGCTGTGGGTAGTTGACTGTTTCCTCTTTGAAGCTGGTTTTTTGTCGCTAATTTTTTGAGCTTCCTTGCCACAATTTTATCGAAGATCTGTTTCGAACAACACTTTTCTCTGTTCTCGAAGACAGCCGTCGCTCGTTGCTAGTAGGTACTGTTGACGTTTTAGAAGAATTTCGTATTAAAACTGCTTAAATATAACTACAGTTTGGCTAGCGCTTAGTTTCTGCTCCAGATTTAAGGTTAGTTTCCTGATTTCTAAATTGTAAAAAATCGATTGATGGGGGTGCTTGTGGAACCTAAATATTTCAAATATATATTTACAAAATATCATTTCCAAATATATTGAGTTGTAGTGTTGATAACCTGCTGCTAGTTATTCGTTTTACCACGGCCACTGTGTTTCGGCTATCGACCTGGCGTAGCGAACAGGAAATCATGCACTCTGACTATCAAATGAGATCTTGACGAATTAACCAGAAAATTTGAATTTATTTTGTGATATATAAAATTATATACCTTTATTTAAAGTTTACTGTACCGAATGTTACTTTCTTTAAACGCGATTAGGACTATAAAGCTTTTTTGCGCTTATGCAAAATATGCATGAATTATACTGTCATGGTTGTATAATTTGAAGGGTGGAATATTGCACTGATGCGGTACGCTGTGTTGCACTGTTCCTTTATATAGATATATAAGTATATTTTAGCAGCAGACAGCTGGTATCCGCGGCCAACGTAACCTTTAGGGGCGGAAATGAAATGCATGCTATGCCTAGGGATGAGCGCTCCGCTCCGCGCTCCGGGGGGTGGGGCGGAGCAGAGCGCCCAAGCTGTGGAGCGGAGCGCTATGACTAAATCGGAGCGCGCTCCGGTTGAAAACGGAGCGCTCCGGAGCGCGGAGCGCTCCGCTCGAAAGTGAAGCGCTCCGCATGAGAGTGGAGCGCTCCACTATTTTGGTGCGCTCCGGCTCAAAATTCAACGATTTTGAGATGCCAACAACCTTTTTGTTGTTTTTAAGTTAAATAGATGTTTTATACGTAAGCTAGCTCCTAACTTTATGAAACCAAAAACTGACCACCTGAGATACTTGCCGGCCGACACACAAATGCATTGCGTACCTAACATACAATTATTGTGAGCAGCTATATATAGGTAGTAACTAAAATGAATTTAAAAAAGCAAGAAAAATGCTATTATATATTACATAAATAATTGTTGTATTTCGTTCGTAAACATGTGTTCATATTAACCTATCTACTGAGTTGGTGCTGTAATCAGTTATTTTTTACTAAGAAATTGATCACAATGTTTTTCGTTTGTTTGGTTCTGCATGTGCTAAGTATAATTCGGTATAAATTTATGTGTTTGATAGCTGGCGCCAGAGGTCTCATCGGGTCTGAATTACCCGATTGTTTTTGTTTCCTTGGGCCCATATGAGCTGAGGTGGTGCGAAGATTCTCAGGGGATGGGGGGACTATTTGCCTTCATATTTTTGGGAGGGGGACGTAAAGGGCTCTGTCCCCATCCCCCACTTCTTATAAAAAGATGCGGCATATCTAAAGAACTGCAAATGTTTGTTCAAAACTATGCATGTTCGCGTTCTAACAAAGAATAAAATCTTATAGTCAGACCAGAACCGTGGCTAGGGATGTGAGTCCCCCACCCCTAAACTGATGTGAGGGGCCCCATAAATTTTGAAAATGCAAAATTTTCTACAGATTATTGCGATTCAAATGTCTTCAAACTTTGTGACGACATTTTAGGTGTGAGGGGGCCCCCAATTGGGGGTATGTGGGGGCCCTTGCCACGTGCCTGAGCCAGGTACACGTAAAGTTTCGTTTCCATAAGATGTCATTAAACACGAAAGAAGTCTTTCAAACATATATTGTTTGTTAAAGGGTATGCAAAGTCCATTTATAGCAGTTATGCATGAGTAAACTTAACGTGCGCCCCTACCATCCTCTTTTGCCACCATGTACAAAATTTTGTTCCCGAACAAAACCATTATTACAATACCAATACTGGAATTTATCTCTTTTGGTTCAGGAACGTTAGTTCCAGGATGGTTAAAAACATATGCATAAAAAATAGAAATGTATATAAAACTGTTGTTCCTGAACACAAAACGGCTGTTTTGATATTGGAGGTAGATGTTCGCGAACGCACAACACCGAATAGCGATTGAAAATCGGTACTGACAAAAGGGGGTGGTAAAGGTCGCACCTTAAGTTTACTCTTGCATTATACACTTGGAGTGCTACATTATGTGCATCGCCAAAATTCGGTTTATCTCCCCAGCTCCTAAAGCAGATCCAGGCGCGCAGCAGCAAGGATGGGCGGCGGCCAGCCCCTCCGTCTTTTTGGGCAGCCGCGTCATAAGACTGCACTCATAGCTAATTTTTCGGCCGGCGGCCCCACTCACTTGTCACGATAGTGCTGCGCCCCTGAGCAGATCTGTGCGTGTAACCTGTAGATAACTCAGTAAACTTACAACGATCCGGAGCGGAGCGCTCCGCATTTTGAGTGGAGCGGAGCGCCCGTGAAAATCCGGAGCGCTCCGCTCCGCTCCACATCACTAGCTATGCCGTCCTCGATATACTAATCCTAAGCCTTACTCTTAGCCTACGCTAAGGTTTCTATATGAGCCATGTACTAAGCCTAAGTCGGGAGACTGCCGCCCTACCCGAACCCCCCGCTCTAAGCTGTTCTTTTTTCTAACGTTATAACGTCCGGCCCTTAAAGGTGACATGGGCAGTATCCACTTACCAACATCTAAATAGCGCGCAACAAGCACAGAATGTCAATCCTACCACATTCAAGACGCAACGCAAACTTGGAGATAAAGCAGCGCTAGTCAATACCTGATTTGTGCAGATTCGTACACCTTTTAATGCCAGGTAGCTTTGGTTGCCAGAGGCTTCGATCCAAAATGTAAAGCTCTTGTGGACACTGGCTGCGATCGATTAAGTGTATGTTTACACTGTAATAGGGACTGGGAGTGTAAAAGCATGGTTTCCTTAGCGTTACTACGCAGTTGATCGATGAATACTTGATGCTTCACTACCAGCCGTTGGTTTTAACTATTTAAAAAAACCAGTGACGTGTACTATGTTTAACAATGTTTAGCTTAACTGTTGTACTGCACCGATTGCGCAAAGTCATGGAGGTTGTCAGTCTGGAGTTTGGCCATTTCAAAAACATTATCGGATAATTCGTAAATAACACAGCAAATATATTTATTGCTCAATTTACCTATAACTGGAGAGATGGCCAGCAGGAATTCTTTGCAGTTTGGGCTCCACATGAATTGAGACCGGAGCTACTGGTTCGTGTAGTCTCGAAAAACATTGGTCTCCGCCAGGTTTAAATTTACCTTTTACAATATTTTATTCCCCTTGATGAAGCAACAGTTCAAGCAAAATGAACATAGGTTTCCATAAAATCCTATTTTGAGCCCAAATATTTGTTAAATCATGTAAAAAAACTTATCTATAAACTATGCAAATGTCAATAAAAAGCTTTCTCGAAGTTTATTGTTCTGAGGCAGTTTATTGTTTAGTGTCATCCGGTAAAAACTGCATTTTGAAACATCAGTTCATTCATCTGTTCATAATCATGATTTAATGATTCAAGGTCAAAATTTGACTCTAAATTGTAACAAAAAAATACAGAGAATTGCGATACTTCAAAATTTGAGCTCAAAAAATTTCAGGGGTATCTTCGCCGACGAATGATTAAAGCAAAATCTAGAAATATTTCAAGAGTTTCGCACGTCTGGAATTCACCGAAAATGCAAGCCAACAATGCGTTCAAATTTTAATCAAAACTATATCCAAATTTGACACAGTAAAATGTGCACCACTATAAATTGCGGTTCATATTGTCAGTGGTAAGGTTTGTATTGGCATAAGTTAAGTACATAGGATGCTGTTCTCGATATACTAAGCCTAAGCCTTAGCCTAGTCATCGCATCTAATATAACACCTAAACCAAGCCTAATCTAAGTCGAGATTTCATCGACACTTCTAAGATTCCGAACTATGTTGTTGTTTTTTCTGTTACTATAACGTACGGCCCATAAAAGTTGACTTGAATGGTTGAAACTATTTGAACAAAAATTTGTAAAAAAAATTAATGTTTGGATATACAATATACAATAATTATTCTAAATTTTGTAATTTTATAAATGTCAAATTTGTAAAGTGTTGAACTGCGACCGCAAACTCGACAATTCAACAAAGCTTCGAGTCTTTTCTACTTCGAATCTATGAAGGTTTGGTTTAATGGTGAAATTGCTGTGTCCATAAATCAAAAATAGATCGTTTGGTTGTGAACGTCGTACACTATCAATTAATCAACTTCGGAGCGATTGGTGCGGGTTTTAATGAACCTTGCAAAGCGACCACAGAGCAACATAATATGAGCTGCCGTACAGTATATTAAATAGATTGGGTCCATTTAGCTTCATAGTGTGTGAATCGCAAATAGATAGTATGACAAAACTTTATATCTTATATAAATATGAAGGCCCGTGTCTCATTTAGACATGTTATATCATTCGAAAAAGAACAACTATAGCGCGTGGAATCGAGGAGCGATGCGATTATGTTATTGAGATTTTTAGTGCAACGTAGTTTTATACAATTACATCCTGTTTTTTCAGTTTCAGATAATCTAAAAATGTCCGACTACAACATCTACCATACGTTTCGTCGTCCTGCGTCCGTTCTGGATCGTTCGGAATTCGACGAATACTACCTTCCCCACCCGCGGGCAAGTCGTTTAATGCGGTCGGCAAGCACCGGTGCCATGGGCGGTTTTAACCCAACATCTGCCCACTTTCCAACCCGCTATCGCTCACCGTATATCAGCGCAGGCTCATATGCTGAGCGTCACCCTGCGAGTCACCTGGCTTATAGCTACGGTGGCCGCACGTCCGGTGAAGCGATTATTTCACTTGATCGTCACTTGGGCCGTGATCACTATTCGAATAAAGACTGTCCAGCGCTGGGTTTTCTCAACACAACGCTTCATGTCTATTCGACCAATCTAGCCCTGAAACCACGCTACGGATCGTCCATGTATAGTCGGCCCTACATATCGGCTCTCTTCAGATATCCGGCTGAAGTTGGTGGCGAGCATGCGGTTCAAGACTACGCTACGTTCAAAACGTTCGGCGCTGGAGATCGTAGTCATTATAAGCCGGCATACTGGCATTCGATTCGAGAACAACAGCTCGACAAAGGAATTGATTTGTCTCGCCAAGGTTATACCTACTACAGCGGACATACTCGGTGTTAGATTTTGTTTTTGTGTTGTGTTAAAACCACGAAACCTTTGTGGATTTATAAATTATAAAATGAACTTAATTGTCATATATAAACTGAAAAAATTCTGCGTTTACGATGCTTCCTGACAGAAAGAATGTTCGAAAATTTTGACTATAACTACTCACGAACTACGAGTTTTACAACGTATATATATATTTGATTTTTGGTTTTAAGGCAGCATTAAACAAAATTTACTTATATCATTGTTCAATAACCCTTTCATGCCAAACGCTGCCTCTTATGGTAGCAGCGCATGTTGTGAAGTGGTAGATGCATTCTTCGTGTAGCTTATATTTACACGGGTGTTGTTTTCGAGGTTCTTTTACAAAACTCCTAGATAGCTCAGTGGTTTGCATACATCGCTTGCAATCAAGCAACGTAGGTTCGAGCCTCGGCGTCGGCATAAAGTTTGTCAAACATTGCACGTCATACAGATTCAGGCGTTAAAAGGTTAATTAATTACGATATTCATCAAAATAAAACATTAAAAATTCAGCATGTCAAGTCTTAATATTTTTTATCTATGAATGCTCGGTTTCTATAATATTTGGACAAACCAATCAATCAATGTGAATTTATATATATTAAACTAATGCGGCGTTCACGTTATAATGTCCCCAACGGATGGAACCTATGTACACCACACAGTGTCAGGCACACTGTCGACAACAGGATGTCTTAGACTCCCATGTTTTTTATAATTTATTTCAAAGGTAGCTTCCTAGGGGTATTGCCACATCTCGACAGTGTCAAGCACACCGTGCCTTCTTGCAGTTTTATTGATAGTGTGCGGTATTATTTCTTCAACGTTCATATGGCTTAGATACAAATATATAGAATTTAAACAAGACTACACACAAAATTTGACTAATAAACCGTATTAGCTACAGATGGTGTCCGTTCTAGTTAATTGCCGCCAAATTGGTAGCTAAGGGTGTACGACATTATGAAGATAAAATGTGCTAGCTAGGGGTATGTCGTACAGCCGCAACAATTGATTTACAGTATGGGTTCCACCATGACCATCTATACGGTAGAGTCGCGACTACACGGGGACAAAAATTCCAAAAAGATGGGACATTATAATGTGAACGCCGCATAAAGAACTCATGTGGTGCATTTGTATTTGATGAGTTGATGACGGTTTCAAAAATAGGATGGGATTTTTTGAGATTTCGTCGCACAATAATTTAAATATGGAAAAATATTTTTACAAATCGTTAAACGAGCTGCGGCACAATACTGCAGATTTTCTGCATCATATATGCATGCAAAAGCGCATCGGTAGGCGAAATCCCAGGTCCACTGTGTAGGGAACCTAGGTAGGTCGTAGTGCCGAAATCATCCAAGACGTACCACGGGAAATATATGATATGAATGGTGGCACTCCGTAGCCATCATCATTCATCAACTCTTTGGCTGTACTTACTAAATTCGTCGTGTACTACACTATTGTGCTTACGTTGTTTCTCGCTCCGTCTCCGAGTAGCCCTATGCAATAGCTGTGTAAGCGAACAAAACTATGACTGCGACACTGATGCGAACGTTCCAGGTTGCTATACCTCGAGGCCACTTATTATTGTACATCGGAACTCCAAATGCAAATGAATTTTTGTCATAAAGGGTTAACTTTTTTAGGCCTTCCGCCATGCAAAACGGTTGTATATATATACACTTTTTAGGGCATCATAACATTTGGCAATATTATTACAGCCGTATATCGTTAGAGAACCTTAGAATTATAAAGTTATAAATGAAGCTTGATGATTGAAAAATAGACATATCTGTATTTGCCGCGTTTAACTATATATTCGGCTTTTCATTTTGAAAATATTCCTGGTTGGACTAGGGCTATGCATGTCTTTAGGCACATACCTTATGAACCAGCTACGTTTGAAGAAAATTGAAATTTTGCAAAATCCTTTAAATTTGAATTTGCTAATAACAGGCGTAAAATGTCTCAAGATTAAAAACCGTACATTAAGACGTCAATCGCAAACCGTTTTTTGTCGTAATGCGTACGTTTGTACAAGCGTTGTTATTCGCCCGTGTTGCGAGATTTGTTAAGGAAACGAACCGAGCAACTGCTGCTATATATTGTAGTGACTAGCGTACAAGGCTTGAAGCCAAATTATACAGGCTCAATCGGCCGGAGCGTATAGTTTATTCGAGATTTTATACAAAATACACATGAATTCATGCTCATAACGTTTGGTTGCTGTCAATTTTGTACAAGGAAGAACAAATTATATCAACGGCATAAAAGTTCGCCCTTCAGTTCGGTTCAGTTCCTATAGGGCGCCCCAGAAGTAATGAAAACACTTTGGCGCTTTATAGTCTTTGAAACACAAATGATAAAGACACAAAATTTCTATTGTAAATAATATTAATATAAACACAGAAAATTAACAAAGTACTTTGGCATTACAGCAACAGCTGGGCTCCTCCTCGACTATTTTTCCAACACGAGGTCGCACAGATGGGTAAATTTTTTGAAGCATTTCGGTGTCAATCACACTGAAAATACGTTTCTGTGAAATTTAAAAGAAGTTTCATTTTTGCACAACCAGATATTCTTTTAAAATGCAAAGAAATATTCATTGATATTTCAAAGACAATTCTTAATGAGATAATTCTTTGAAATTTCATGAAAAGTTCTTTGAATTTTAAATTAATATTCTGGTTGTGCAAAAATTAAACTTCTTTTAAATTTCACAGAAACGTATTTTCAGTGCAGATCAAGTTTTGCATTGAAGTTCTTCAGTTGCTCCACAATGCCAGTTTTCCTATAAGAAGGAGGTCTGGAGGCGTCAAATCCGGGGAAAGAGCAGCGCACTCAACAGGTCCGAATCGACCGATCCTGCGGTCTGAAGATTGACATCCAAACATTCTCGCACTGATTTGTCATAATAGGCTAACGCACCGTCCTGTTGGAACAAATATCTGTCGCACTCGTCCAGCTGTTCAAATTGAGGACAAAAATAATACTCCAGCGTTCGCAAATGTCCGTCAACTGTAACAGTTTCGCCGAAAACCCTTAACGAAACTTTCAGAATGCATATCCACTCAAGCAGTCAATCCAGCAGCACGGGGTGGTCAATTGTTTCATGAGGATTCTCCTAGGCCCGGTAAACCGCACAGTTGGATGTGACCAACCCATTCAAGTCACGGATTGAACATGGTAATTTGTTTCACTATATGTTATGCAGCGACCTCGGACTGACGAGCGTGTTAGCTGGTCAGAACTGACATCCCAAAATATATCCATCAAGGTACCTTGGGTAGTAAGGATTTGCGCGCTATTGTGTTTATTAACGTGATCATCAAACTTGAATAAGCTTTCATTAGGCCAAATAACTCGATCAGCTAATTCCAGATCATCGTCAAGTTTGGTAAACCATTCTTCAGCAAACTCCACCCGTAGGTCAAAATCATCTTCCTTCATGTAGTTGATGTATTAATTGCGGACGGAATGGCTACAGGACTATAACCCCTTGACGATTCGATGAGCAGTCATCCTCAACAGCGCAGCTCTATACGATAGCCGACAAATTGACTTGCGCTGCTACTTAACAAGATTATCTGAGACAATAGCGAACCTGTCATCTCCAGTACCCTTGCGTGGGCGACCAGGTTTCAGTGGTATCGAATTTTCATTTAAGAGCAAGAATACGTTTGTCGCTCAGAGCTTGAAAACACGACTAATGGCGCCATGAGCAAATAACTTCAGACGAATATTTTGAGTACAATCTTGCTGCTGTAACTTTGTCGCTAAGAGAAAGGCGCAAATTAACCATGTTTATAGTTAAATAAGCTATGTATAATGCTTGCCTATAAAAAATCATTAAGTTAATTTTAATTGGTTGTGATTTATCACATTTTAAACAGATTTTCTAACTTCTGGGATACCCTGTATAAACAGCAACATTAGCTCTGATATCTAGCTATTGCAGCATAGAGGTGAAAAAGACCTCGACTTGCTGGCTCTGGCTGTTCGTGAATAATGTCAGGCTGGGTTTTCACAGCTAGATCTTAGGCTCTGGCTCGGCTCTTCCTAAACCTTGTGCGGCACGCTCGGCTCGGCTCTTCCGATTGGATCTAGGCTCGGCTCGGCTGTTACGCTTCCAATAATAAAAAGTTTGCCTTTCAAGAGAAAACATAATGTACAAACGATTTGCTTTTGGGTCTTTTAAGAGCCCTCTGAGGTTATTTCGGCTGTTCTTGCTGTTGGCTGAGTATTGCAGCATGAGCAGTTACAATTATATTTGTTGTTTTAGAAAAGAGCTTTTAAGAGGCGACAACAGAATTTCTGGGTATCTTAGGCTTGGCTCAGCTGTCGAAAACACATATCAGGCTCTGGATCGGCTCGGTTCATTAGACATCACGGCAGGCTTGGCTCTAGAGAAGAGCCGAGCACAGAGCCTAAATTTTCACCTCTGTTGCACCACAAGCCATATTTATATAATCTTATACAAAGAGGAATAAATCATATTAACGTATTTCGCCGTTCAGTTCCGTACAATAAATAAACAGCAAAATTTCCGCTCAAATCCAGCTAACGTCAATGGACCACCAGATATATATTTATGAAAACTCATACAAAGGGGAGCAAATCATATCAACGCGGTAAATGTTGGCCGTTCAGTTCGATAATATAAACAGCAAAATACGCATTCAAATACGAGTAACGTCATAGGACCACCAGATGTATATTTCTATAAATTCATACAAAGGGGAACAAGTCATAACAACGCGGTAAATGTTCGCCGTTCAGTTCCCGTAATATAAACAGCAAAATACGCATTCAAATACGAGTAACGTCATAGGACCACCAGATATATATTTCTAAGAATTCATACCAAGGGGATCAAATCATATCAACGCGGTAAATGTTCGCCGTTCAGTTCGGTAATATAAACAGCAAAATGCGCAAAGTTGTTGGAGTAAACAGCAATCGCTGTGACATATTCTACTAAATTTCTAGTCAGACAGGAATTGTTGGAGTAAACCGTAATCGCTGTGATATTTTCTACTAAATTTTTAGTCAGACAGGAGTTGTAGGAATAAACAGCAATGGCTGTGACATTTTCTATTAATTTCTAGTTAAACAGAGACGAATTGGTGGAGTATACAGCAATGGCTGTGACATTTTCTACTAAATTTCCAGTCTGACACGAGTTGTTGGAGTAAACAGCAATCGCTGTGACATATTCTACTAAATTTCCAGTCAGACACGAGTTGTTGGAGTAAACCGTAATCGCTGTGATATTTTCTACTAAATTTTTAGTCAGACAGGAGTTGTAGGAATAAACAGCAATGGCTGTGACATTTTCTATTAATTTCTAGTTAAACAGAGACGAATTGGTGGAGTATACAGCAATGGCTGTGACATTTTCTACTAAATTTCCAGTCAGACACGAGTTGTTGGAGTAAACAGCAATCGCTGTGACATATTCTACTAAATTTCCAGTCAGACACGAGTTGTTGGAGTAAACCGTAATCGTTGTGATATTTTCTACTAAATTTCTAGTCAGACAGGAGTTGTAGGAATAAACAGCAATGGCTGTGACATTTTCTATTAATTTCTAGTTAAACAGAGACGAATTGGTGGAGTATACAGCAATGGCTGTGACATTTTCTACTAAATTTCCAGTCAGACACGAGTTGTTGGAGTAAACAGCAATCGCTGTGACATATTCTACTAAATTTCTAGTCAGACAGGAGTTGTTGGAGTAAACAGTAATCGCTGTGATATTTTCTACTAAATTTTTAGGCAGACAGGAGTTGTAGGAATAAACAGCAATGGCTGTGACATTTTCTACTAATTTCTAGTCCAACAGACACGAATTGTTGGAGTAAACAGCAGTGGCTGTGACATTTTCTACTAAATTTCCAGTCAGACACGAGTTGTTGGAGTAAACAGCAATCGCTGTGACATATTCTACTAAATTTCTAGTCAGACAGGAGTTGTTGTAGTAAACAGTAATCGTGGTTATTTTCTACTAAATTTTTAGTCGCACAGGAGTTGTAGGAATAAACAGCAATGGCTGTGACCTTTTCTACTAAATTCCTAGTCAAACAGACACGAGTTGTTGGAGTAAATAGGAATCGCTGTGACTTTTTCTACTAAATTTCTAGTTTTATCCGATTATTACTACAATTATACGTAGTATATATCGCTAAACAATCTAGTTAAACTGTATACCGAAGCACTCAGTTCCAAAAATTTAGCTTCAACAAGTCCCTAGTTGTTTAAAAGGTTGGGGTAATTTCGCTAGCAATCTTACACAGGTAGTCAATTCAGATACGATAACCGACCAACAACACAACTTAGAATGAACCAGTTTTTTAAAACGAAGGCCGAAAATCTGAAGAAATTCCGAAAATTATTAATGTAACAGCCCGAAATGTCAGGGATTTCAACAAGACATTTAAATAAGGAAAATCAGCTAAATTAAGGTCAAAAAATTGGGAAAAGGGGAGCGACGGGCTATCGGATACCGGTGGAGCGTGACTCGGATACTATATTGTGTACTATTCATCGCTGTTATAAAAAATAAAGAAAATGTATTATAATTGTAATTTGTTGTAGTGTCACGCTCCACCCGCCCGAGGTGCACGGGGTGATCTTGGCACCACAAGGGAATAATAGGATTCTCGACTTGTGGTATCCGGTCGACCCCTAACTAATTTAATGATATTGTATGTGTTGGTAATGTTTTGTGTGGGACATGCTATTCTATTTTACTTTCATCAACAAATCGGGAAAGCATGTAGTACATCGCGTAGGGAATTACGAACCCAAATTAATCGGAAAGTAAGTGGACAAAATTAGTCGGGATCTCATTTTTAGGGAGTACGTTAAAAGTAAACATTTTTCTAATTTTAGGCAGCCAAGGCCCATCGGGCCTAGTTCATGGTTATAAGGGACCTATTAGGCTTATGAGTTGCGGGGCCGGGTTAAATTTTCTCTTACTCGTAAATACTTAGGGACCCCCAACTAAGCGTTTAAACACCCATTTTTCAAACTCTCCTATCTCCGCAGAAATAACCAAAACTCCCCGATTTTTCGAGCTCCGCACCTCCACGGGGTCTTACCCTAACTACCCCACTGAAAACCGGGGCCACCTAACTTAACCGGTCCGAGCAGGACCTCGATAACCCTCCCGGGACACCAAAATTTTCTGTTCTCAGCTTACAAAACGGCCTCCAACAGGCCACTTATAGGAGGCACATTAAATTTAATATTTTTATCGGTAGGCGACCAGCCAGGGCGTGAACCTGGTCCCGCCCCCGGCCGCCTACGACCCCTAGTTAAGCTAACAAATCTAAATAACTAAAAAAATTTGTAATGAGACATTAGCGCCCTGGGCGTTTGTATAATTTGGCTCTTCAAGTTTCCCGCGACGACCAGAGCGAGGTTTTGCTTAGCTGGCGTTCGTCGGCTATATCACAGCTAAAATTGTTATTGCCGCTGTTAACCGCCCAGCGATGACCAGTGTCGCTCATCATACGTTGTGCGCAGTCGCCCTAATACGTGTTGTGTTTTCATTTTCTGTCACAATGTTTGCTTGGTATGGTTTTAAATGCTTATAGTTGCCTGTAAATAATATTTTAAAATTTGTAGGGTTTGGAAGCAGTGTACACTCGGCGGACGACAAAGAGCTAAAGAAAAAGGGGGGAGCAGCTCGAGTATAAAAGGAAAGAACCCAATGCAGCATTGGGACCAGTCGAGAGATGCCGCTCTAAAGGCGGCGGTTTTCTTCTGCAGGCGGTTGTCGCCTTTTGTTTTTGCTGTTTTCAAATTTTGGGCTTTCGTTTTTGGTTTTCTTTCATTTGCCCAGGGGTGGCTCCTACTGTGTAGAAACAGGACGGAGTTTCCCCTGGTGACTTTCGGGCGTTCAAAATTGATTAGCAGGGGTCGCCCTTGCGGGTGCTGGTGCGTCCGACGGATGCCCCGCGCACCCGTAAGTGCGGTCCCAACGCATTTGAGCAAAGAGCACGCCAAAATTAGTCATGAAAATTCAAATCTCGACTGGTTCCCCGCTCGCCGGGTCGCCAATTTTTCATTTTAGACCCATGGGGCGAAAAATAATTAGTGATGCGAACGGGGCTAATGGGCTAAGGAATACATACGGGAAGGGGGAAGGACATGGGGACACGGGAGGGGTAAGGTTTGAAGTCAGGTGTTTAACATAAAAAAACTAATAGCGTGTTGACCTGGAGGCAGCCGCTAAGGCAAGAGTTAGTTGAGTACCAATGAGGATTCGCGCTAGGCTTCCCATCAAAATTCGAGCATTTGGACCCTGAGCATTTCGTTTAACGAGTCCACGATTAAGTTGTTTCAAAACTAGTGTTCCAGGCCATTTAGACACGGTAGAAGACTTTAGTAATTTGCATCCATTGGTTCAGGATTCCGCCACAAATTGGCATCAAACACGTTTACGGTGTTTCAACCGATTTCCAAAAGACAATGGAGCTTCTTTTGACTCATGCTCCATCCGTGCTAGCTTTCGGAGTCATCGCCTAAGTCGAGCCCAAGTCATAGGAAAACTTAAAAGAGCAACTCCAGATCACACGACTTAAAGACCCAGTTGTGGGGTAAACAGAGCAAGCGGTCCGCTCGGAACGGATGCAGTCATTTGCACGCGTGGCGCGTCCCAAAGGAAATTAAGAACGGAACCCCTGACGCTAGCCCCAGAAATTCTAGCTTCTACTCTGAGATTTGTTTCCGTTTCAACGAAAATTTTATCGTCCAACCCAAAATACAGACGGGTCTCAGGCCGTTTAGGCACGGTAGAGCACTCCGTCACGCAATTTTAACAGTGTAACAACTATCGATGGGTCGATGCGGTTGCTCCATAGGGAGCGACGTATCATGACCTTTCGGGTGTTGTTCTCCCCACTTCTCACGGTTTTGCAAATCTACTATTCCAACCATGCAGGGGTATCCGAAGTGTTTTCAAACTTAAATCCATCACTGCCGTCTTTTGGTTTTCGAACTAAGAAATTCGTCGAGGGCGCGGCAGCGTACGCCCTAGTCACGTTTGTAAATGACTGCGGACTTCCACTAAATTCGAAGGAGTGCAGTACCAAACTAAGGAATGAGACGGAGTCAGCTGCCACGTATAGTCGAGTCGAATTTTAAGGAAATTCTTGTGCTCGCACCCGTTAGTCGAGCGACCGCCCTGAGAAGACTACAAAGTAATTGTTTCCCCAAAGTTTCCTGTGAAAGAAATTCATAGGCGCGAACCCACAAACCGTTTAGACACGGTGGGTTTCCGATATAGCGCCATGTTTTCATGTCAAAATCATCAATTCAAGAAATCATTACAAGACCGACAAAATTCGGGAGACGCGGCAGCGCATCCCTCTTTTGATGACGACCCGCATTTTAAGCTGACCCTGGCGCACGCAGAGTTGGTGACAAACTTTCATTACAAGTAACCAGCAGCTGACGTCCGGCCTCAAGATAAAGTACGAGATGGAGTACAAAGTGAAAAGAGGTTAATGGCAGGAGAGTGTCCAGTGGCCCGGAGTTTTTCACAGGCGAAGTCAACAAGCGGTCGGCCAGGAAAGTTCATCTCTATGTCCTGTCAGGCGGGTAAGGCAGTCCACGGGGAATAAAAGTAAGGGCCCGCGGAATTGATTTTTACGCGACCCCCTCGTAGGGTTTAGCCAGGACTCACATCACCCGTTCGGTATATAAATGTATCACACGGTGCCCTGCGAGGTACCCATGCATTCTGTTGTACATAGACTATCTTGATGATTTGAATGTAATACATACAGTTTAACTAAATAAAATGTTGGAGTGTGAAGTTCATAGTAGGCGATATGTTTTAGACTAACGATCAGAACTATGTTCTAAAGTAATAGTTAAAGGGGATCCTTTAAGGCTAAAATATAACTCAGGGGACTTCGATTGTGACTAGGTCACGTAAGCTTTTCTAAGTCGGCGAGAAATTACGTGACCCGTTAAGGCTCTGCCGCAGCGGCGAATGACAAATACAATCTTTGGTTTAGTCTTGAAATTCATAGTTAGGCTCATTCAATAGTTGGTGCACGGCTTTATCCAAATTTTATTCTCGTTTGATAAGGGCCCTGGGGATTGATCTCCAGGTGTTCCCTCGGGCTACCGGTTTAGCAGAAAACTTCTTGTCACACCAACCAAATTTATTGTTGGATGTAGGCTCCCGCGTACCGGACCAAAATAAGGAATCGCGCCTCCCTTTTGGATTTAAATAGAATTGAGGGAAAGGCGAGTCAGCCTTATTACCTGTGAGCAGGCTTAGGGGTTGACTCTCCCTCAGGGGGACCCTCGTACCACTAGACACGTGGGCCGAAATAGGGGCCAGGCCGAACACCCTGGTTAACCCGCCGGCAGCCTACTAAGCTAAGCGGTTCGGCTAGGTCATCGCACAGATCACCGGGGAGTCGTGGAAGCCGGGGTTGTCCGGGCACCACACCAAGAAAAATGGTGGTGCAGCTGGGATCCCTTAGGGCCAGAACTGGTCCTAGTGCATATATAATTGGGGGCCACGCCGTGAGGCGTCAATAAAATTTCTAAGGATACAAAAATTTTCACAATCACTAGGTATCGGACCTCTCGCACGTCACCAGCTGGCCTAGTATGACAAAAATTTACAGCTTGTTGAACGATCAGTAGGGTGCATGGGCTCAGAGTTAGTACAACGTTCATGAACCAAAACGGAACCGAGCCTGTTCACCCGGGGGTTGAGAGGATTTGTTATAATTACTTGTGTTATCAATTCGGATTGTTTGGTTGTGAGGATGCTAGAGTGTACGCGAAATGCGATCCTGTGCGGTGATGAAAGGACTCCTACACATTGATTTGAAGCGGCTCGTGGTTTTGTAATATACAACTTCAATCGTGTTTGGTCCGGATGACGTCAATTATAACTAAAAGGCTCAGAGCCTTTATTTCAGATTTGCTATCAATTGTGTACTACTGCCCGCGTAAACAATCGTTCGTCATATAATTAGTAAACAATAGTAATATTTTATACTTGACTGCGATTCTATTAGCGTCGCCTAGATTGTGTCCACCACTCTTAACAGTGACTGCGACATTTGCCGTATTGCTAGCGAATACAACTCATCGTTCGACACTCAACCGCCGGAGACGTTGGCTATTTGCATCAGCTTTAAGTTACTGACAGTACCGTCATCGACCCTCTATTACTGGACAATTGCCATTGTCATCGCCCTCGGGAACAATCATACACTCCGGATTAGCCTGGTTGTGACTCTGTTGGTATATCTCCGCAGACGCCCTAAATTCAACAACGAATTCACTCGCGTGTTCAGGCATCGATCGTCCAACATACGACGTTATCCTACGACGGTTACGGACTGAGGCGAGAGAAGATCGCGGAACAAACACAGCGAGAGGAGTACCGGGGGGGGCGACCAGAAAAAGCCCGGTGGGGGCAAAAACAACCAAAAGACAAAGAGGATAGAGGGAGGGGTCGGCCTGTCCCATGAAGTATAATAGGGGGTATGGTGTCTCTCAATACTCTAAATTTTGACACTGTACACGCCCACTCACAGAGAAATGGGAGATAGAGGTGCGCGCGCTCGGCTATAAATAGAGCATGTACCATTTCTCCTCTCCTCCCGCACCACAGAGCACAGAGCAGGGTTGGCCTGGACCGAAGCATACCAAAACCTGAGAGGGCGCCCTGTCCGCCGCCCACCTCAGAGACAGGCACACCCATCCCTGCTCGCGGGGTCTCTATATATCTACCGTCCCCGCCAGGGAGGTAAAGAAACAGACACAGCCGCTCCCGCAATGAACCTAGAGCACGACGGGGAAAGCCAGGGAAGGAAGAGTAAAAAAACAAGGAAAGGAAGCAGAAAGACCACAAGCACGACAGCCCCGCCCCCGCACAGCGGGCAAAAGACTCGAGGCGAGTCGAAAATTTCACACAAACAGTTACATACTTAAGGACTAGGTACACAAAATACTAATAAAGCTAGAGCGTGCCAAACAGTAGCAAATCTGCTATTAAAGTAAACACATATATTTCACGCTATATACATTTACCATCCGTGCCCTTGCCAGGCTTGGAACACGGAAGCCCCACAACTTGAAACAAATAAGGATCATAATTAAAGTCGGAATCAAATATGTCAGTACCAGCGAGCGCAAATAGAACGCCGACTAGCGGCACGTCAGGAATAAATAGCATAGGAAGTGGCACAGCCACCACGGCTGGTAGTACAAATGGACCAGGTCCCACCGTCAACGGGGACCCATTAGTAGCAATCCTACAGCAGCTAACGCAAAGGGCAACCACTGTAACACCTATAATACAAGTAGGGGACATTCCGCCGTTTTCAGGAGCTGACGGACAGGACTTCGAGGCCTGGTTAGCCACCTATGACAATCTAACGGACGCGAATGGATGGACACTAGACCAGAAACTCATTTGCTTCCCGACTGTATTAAAAGGTGAGGCCCTTAAAATTTACGAAAGCTTTCCGGACTGCCAGAAACAAACATATGAAGCCCTCTGCTACAACATGGGTTTCATGTACTCTTCCTCGCAGCGAGACGAAGACGCACTAATCACGTTACGCATGCGCATACAGGGAGAACGAGAATCAGTCGCTATGTACGGACTTGACCTTCAAAACCTAGTGGACAAAGCATTCCCGGAGGTTGAGGGCGAACAACGTGACGCGTTATTACAAAAATTCCTGCGACAAGGACTGAGAAAAGAACTAAAGTCTTGCGTAATAGGGAAGACTTACCCGTCCTTCAAACACATGATGGACAAGCTTAAGTACAAAGAGGACGCCATTATAGCGTCCCAAAAGGAAGTTATTGGGGTACCGGTTCGCAAAAGCAGCCGGTCCAAGACAGTAAACTGCATATCACAAGGCGCTGAAAACACGCAACTAGTGGATCAGATCCGTGAGGCATTAGATGAGAATAAGCGCACCACAGCCGGCAGCGATGCTACCATCGCTCGGCTTATTGATCTGCTAGATAAGCGCACGGAACAACACCAGCTAAATGCAATGATGCAGAATAACGGAGCACCGCAGATAGGCGCAAGTGCAGTACCACCACCAGCACCAGTCGGAAACCAGTGTTTTCGATGTGGCTATATAGGGCATTTCGCTAGAGAATGTCCGTACTTCCGAATGGATGTGTACGACCCATTGCAAAATGAATACACACGTTTAGCCACGCGAGCAGCGCCTACTTATACGTACCATGCACCGCCACCGCCCGCCATCGAATATGCTAGGCCGCCACCGCAGTACAACAATCGCCCGCGCTATCGAGTAGTTGAACCTAGAGGTGGAGCACGCTACTCGCGACGTGATGATTGGAACAATGCAGCTAATCAGCGGGGATACACTGGTTATGGGCAGCAAGGATACTATCGCCCAGAGTCTGCAACTTACAACACGTATGGAAATGGCGGTCAGACCGAATATTATAATAGATCTCGCGGACGCAGCGCTAATGGGTACAACCAGCGAAATAATGGATATAACCCAACATACGAGCGACGCTATGCTGCGCCACCCCAACCATTGTCGGCAGAAGCCGCTCCGTTTCGGCCGCGCACACCTAGTAATGGTTGGAATACTACGAATCAGCTAGGAGCAGTACCTCGCAATAGACCCGCCCCAGCACCAATAAATAACAATGAGCGAGTTGATCGTCGCAATGCCGGCGTAATGTCAGTGACCAAAGCAGTAGATCCTGAGCTAGCACACCGCCTAGATGTTATGCGACATGAAATGTCCACGCTGGAAGAACGCGCAGGAGCTGGCTTAGGCACCCGTTCGGCACAAGTTAATATGCTGGTCACTGAAGATGAAGCGATGTATGAACATAATGACACAAATTTTGAAATTGAGCCAGAATACCTAGACGACGTTGAAGCAGAGCCAGGCTTGTATCAGGTAAACTTACTGCAAACAGATAGGGATACACCACGCAAATTGTCGCAAGCGACCGGGTCGCGGAGTGGCAACGCACCAAATCAACCACAAGAAGATGAAACACTTGTATACGGAGAATACAGATATGGTAAAACACAAAGTGACACTGAACCTATACGGCGCTCGGCTTTGTTGTTTCCAACCCCTGGCGCGCAGGGTGTGACCCGAGACTCTGTGACTAATGGTTGGCCAACCAGCTTATTTGTATATCCCGATCGGAAGTCAGCGCGAGGAGAGGAAGAGTACCGAGATACCGAGCAGAGGAGTGAGAGGGGAGGAGGAACCGAGAACCTAATGGAACCAAAGGAACCTAATGATCCTGATGTGCCGAGTGAGAAATATGGGAGGTGGCCGTTCGGACTTCGGGGGCCGATTAATAGGGCATCCGTGTCAAGCAATGACCCAAACGCTGGCACGTGTAACCCATCTCAGGCGGCTGCACATCGGATGGAACCTAAGAACCTAATGGATGGAGAACCTAATGGAATGGAACCTAGAGAGACGCCGTTCGGACTTCGGGGGCCGATTAATAGGGGTCGCGTGTCTGGTAATGGCTCTAACGCCGGCACGGTACAACCTGGGGAAGCGACTTTCAATAGGCTTATTCAAAATTACGTATGTGAAGCTGAACCAGAAGAACCTGCGGAGGAACTTATGAACCTAATGGAACCTAATGGACTTGCGGATACCGAGAACCTAGTGGAACTTAACCTAGCGGAACCTAATGGATGGAATGGATTACCGAGGAACCGAGAACCAAAGGGACTAAATGAACTTAACCTAGCGGATGCATCCAACTTAACTAAACTGACTTCCACCAATTTAGGGCGGCCGTGTGAGGCCCCTGTAGCTTTTCAACCGACCGGGGAAGACCGCTCGTGGACACTGGTCAGGTGCGATGGAGACCTTCGGAACACGGGTCAGTCCGATTGTCCTAACTCCGTTCAAAATTCGAAAGCGTATGTGTACCCTAGTATCTTTAGAGGCCGGGGAAGACCGCTCGTGGACACTGGCCAGGTGCAAGGGAGGCGTCGGGAAGTGAGCTGTCCTGATTGCCCTAGCTCCGTTCAAAATTATAATTCATGTGTAGGACCAAACTCGAATAGGGTTCGGTCCCTAAGTGTAGGAGCCGTAGGATCCGACCAGGTCGGAAGCCACGGTGATCGTTTGTCGTTGTATAGTAGCTCCAACCGGCAGGTGAAAATGTGTGCGGCCGACTGCGACCGGGTCGGAGCCGGTATGTTTGAATCGTGTGTAGAACCGGGAGAAGAAACTGTGCAACATGTGAGCGAAACGGGTTTAGGGTTACACGGAGACAATGCCGAGCCGAGTACCGACAATATCACAAGTATGGAGAATCATGATGATCGAGCTAACATTTGTGAAATTGTGGAACCTAGTGACAGAGACGTGGAACTTAGTAACCCAGAGGAGAGCAATGTGAATAAGGAGGAACCAATAGTAACTAGCAAAAGCTCGAAAGTTGTGATAATAACGCCCATAGTAAACGACCGGACAGAGAAGGCAAACATAATGGCAACCCAGCAACAGGAAAACGGAACGGAAATTGTTACATGTCAGCTAAGCACAGAAACAGCCTGCGAATTAGGAATTAACCCAACCGGATTGCCGGATGACTTAACGAAAGTAATCGAACAAGCACTACAATCACCTAAATCATTGGGAAACGTACAAACTTTCGGCCGAACAGGCATGGGCCTCGCGATTAATTACACCGACACACATTTGAAGGAACATAAGTACACGTTGGATCAGAGGAGCACACAAGTATACGGGCAACAGATATTAGATATTATCTTGAGAAAATTATACGCATTAGAGAACAACAGCGAATTAGTAGAACCGCTGATCTTACAAGGATTACCAGATGAGGAGCGAATAACACTGCTGGGATCGGATTCAGAATTCGTGCCCACAGTTAAACCGGAATGTCACGGCAAATTTCCCCATTACATCCTCGCACTGCCTAAGCTACGTTTCGGAGAAGAACGAGCACCAATAAGAACGCTATTTTATCGGAGGGTCATAGCTGTGTCGGAGCGGATATGCCATGCCCACCAGTTGCTCAGGGCCCGAGTGGCTGGGACGGCCCGAATCGACCGACGGCGGGACGCTGCCGTTTTGTCAGGGCTGTTAGGGTTCGCATCTCCGTTCCTACACACTATGCCGGGGATACACGTTAGCAGTAGCATGTTGAAACACCTGGAGGGCCTTTTGGAGATCGTCGCCAGGGTTATTAACGCAATGAGCATTACACAGGCAGTCACGGAAGTGTATCGGTCTCAAGTCCCCATCCTACAAACGTGCATAATGTGCGAGGAAAGACATAATATAAATTTCATGCCTAGAGAGGAGTGTGCGTTCACCACCTATCATGGCGAATGGGACTACACCGGGAATCTGTCCGCCGATTATGGAACAATTAAGAGAGATGGGACAGTATCCATCCGCCCAAGCCGCACCCAGGGGTTGCATACAGCCTATGAACTTATTGCGTATAGGGAAGCCAACTTGGAATTTTTGGAAACCATAGTAGGTGCACCATACTTGTTGGGTAATCTGGTAACGGAATTCGACGAAACCGGACCCAAAGTTCCGGTGCTGTCAATACATCATATCGTATACGCTATAATGGCTAACGCGCTTTTCAGGGAAGTAAGTAGCAAACCAAAGCGCGAAGAACTACTGTACCTAAGACTATTGTGGTTACGTAAGCCCGCTCAAAATATCTGGCAGAGTGACCCAGTGGACTACATAGATCAAGTTCCAAACACGGACCATGACGCGGACATAACATTCATTGACGAAGAGGAACTTGAAAGTGAGTTGAGTGCAGCACTCAGTGACGCTAGCGCGGACGAATTCGACATGCCCGCGATTGAATCACTCGACTCCGACGACCTCATCTCTGACTTAAGTTTCTCCGTGGACAATGAGACTGTCAGGCATGAACACGACACTACCGTTGATAAAAGTAACCAGATATCACCGACCGGGTCGGTACGGTTTTCTTCCAACGGATTAGGACAGAGAGCAAGAGCTGCAGTCGGATTGCTAAACCAAGGAACCAAAATACTAGGATTACTAATAACCTTGCTAATTCTCCACAACTTAGGGCAAACCCACGCTATTGCTACGCCATTTTCAGACCAAGTAGCACGCTTAGGAGCCATGGTAAATCAACAGGTGGGCACACTGATTGAACCACAAGGCTTAGTGATTACTGCTTCGCAATCTACCTTCTTACCAATAGTACTACGGTTATCCTTAGATGGATTACAACCTAGCAGACAAGCAACGGGTATGGCATGGTGTGTATACACTCCCCGGGGTAAGCCATGTTTGGGGAATTGTTGTCCCAACCCAAATTGTACTACCATGCCTGATTTACAACAAAAAGTGCAAGAATTAGAAAGAGAATTAAGGAGCACCTATCAAGGTGTACTAGACACTAGTTACTACATGGCATTAATGCGCGAATATTGCGAGGCGAATGCCCACCTTTGTGAGCAACCAAAAGTCCGAAAGAAACGTTTTCTCGCAGCGCTAGCAGGAGCCGCAGGTGTAGTAACAGGTTTTCTAGGTGTAGATGTAGCGTTCACTAATGCGGTACATCTTAAGGATCTAAATAAGCGGGTACTTGCGCTCTCTAAGGAAATGAGAAACACTTACAATGTCGCCTATGGTAACTCGCGAGCGATAATGAAACTAACGCACGCTAACGAGGAACTGTACTCATTTCTACATCATGAAATGCAAGAGGTAGT